>OZ026626.1:8391482-8693982 GCA_964020975.1 Hermodice carunculata | reverse complement strand
TCAGTCAACCAGTGCCTTGCAACAACTGTAAACAAGATCTAAAAGACTTTGCCTACTATGTAAAATCTGCACGTGGCTTTAACTACTGTGAATTTTTTCTGCTTTTGGTATTCGGAGTTAGGATTCCTTAATTTAAACAAAATGGCCCATCCAGACCAGCAAATGCCCCTGCTAGGCCATAATGACCAACAACACCACAACCTCAGGCCCCACAGCCACCACAAATTCAGGGCCCTAACCCTTTCCAGGCCATTGCTCAAGGGTTTCAAGAAATACAATTTGAGCTGAGAATAAACTCCCTATCTAGGCAGATTAAATCCTTTTCGGGGGCGGGAGCCAGAAATCTCAGAACATGGTTGAGGGATATGGCAAAAATTGGCCTGACAGTAGGAAGCAGTGATGAAAAGCTTAAAGTTTTGGCCATGCAGATCCTTAAAGGGCCTGCTGCAGAATTCTATTCAAGGCTATTGAGGAATAGCCCAGCCATATCTTGGGCCGCAGTAATTACTGCATTGAAAGACCGATTTAGTGATTTAACAGATATACAATACGCCCAGCAAAGATTGACAAAACTAAAACAAAATGTCCAGGAGAGTGTGCAGAACTTTTTGGAATGGATGATTGATGTCGCAGAAGAGACTTTCAATACAATAGACCTCTCAGACCCCTTGATACAACAGCAATTAAAAGGCATCTTTCTTGATGGAATCAAGGATGATTACATAGCTCGAAAGATAATTAGGCAATGCCTCATAAGTCTCCAGGGGGCACTGAACATAGCTGTACAAGAACAGCTTACAACTAGAACTTTTGACCTCCGCAGGTGTGAAGAACGTATGGAGATTGGTGCTGTTACTGAAAAGCACAATGATATCACAGAAATAAAGAACATGCTGAGAGAAGTTTTAGCTCTCCAGAAAAATGATAAAACTGACAAAAATACGCCACAAAGAAGACCACTTATGTATAAGGGAAAACCCCTTACTTTGACGCAAGACAATAAACCCATTTGTGGGCACTGTTCAAAACCTGGCCATGTGTGGAGAAAGTGCAGAATAAGACAAAGGGAACAAGGGGAAGGTACTAACACAAATAACGCAAACAGACAAGATCAGGGAAACCACTAGACCCTGGCATGGTTAAGGGGATGGCTGTGCCAGGCATATTGCTTTCTACCACTCAACCTGTAGAAACCGCAGTAATAAAGATAACATTTGACAAACAGGTTCTTTGGGCTATTCTCGACACGGGAGCAGACATATCTGTCATGTCAGAGGAATGTTTTAATCTGTTCCCTGACAAATGTAAAGGACCGCTAGGCCCTAGACAATTCCCACACCTTTCAAGTGTAACTGGTCATGAATTGGCTTCTTTGGGTTCAGCACAGGTGGAATTTGAAATAAACAAATTAAATCTTAACACATCATTTGAGATTATTATAGGTGTTACAAAACCAATTTTACTTGGAAGTGATTTTCTTTTTGCAAACAAGGCAACTTTGGATTACACAAACAGAACTATCAGTCTTGGGAACAAAATTACACTTTTACAACAAAAATCAGACCTTCAAAAAAGTTGTTATTTAGTAAATTTGGCTGACAAAATCAACATTCCTCCAGAATCTGAAGTAATTGCACCAATTAATATCCCTCGACTGGAGAAACCTGGTGTTTATTGCATCTCTCAGTTAGATGACGCACAAGAACTGGCAAATTACCCTGGTGTTATGATTCCAGATTGCATAATTTCAGCATTGCCAAGCAATAAAGCACAATTGCCTATCATAAAACAAACCAATGTTGCAGTCATGTTCCAGCCTGAGAGTGTTTTGGCAACAGCAAAAGAACTTGAAGAAAATCAAATTGCTGAAATTACCAAGATTGACGTAACACAAGACAACTCTGGTATACCTACTAGAGAACTTGACAGTGAACCTGCCAAGGTTCAAACAAGTAAATAGACATTTAAATTGGACCATATAACACCAGAAGAAAGAGAAAAATTGAAATCTTTGTTAGAACAGTACACTGACATATTTGCTTCAAAAGATACCAAACTTGGCAACACATCCTTGCCACCCGTGAGTATTGACACAGGTGATAACCCACCGGTAAAACAAAGAGCCTACAGAACCCCCCTAACATTACGGGCAGAACTTCAAAAACAATTGTATGATTTACTCAAAGCTAACCTCATTAGGCCTTCTAGTAGTGCTTGTGCAGCACCCATAATCTCAGTTTTCAAGAAAGATGGTGGATATAGATTATTCATAGATTATAAAAAATTAAATGAGACTGTAGTTAAGAATGCATATTCACTTCCTAACAAAGAATATATAATTTTACAGGTGGGTAACTGTTCATTTTACTCAGTCTTAGATATGAAATCAGGATTTGCACAATTGCAATTAAAAGAAGCACACAAACAAAAAACTGCATTCATATGCCACAAAGGATTATTTGAATTGAATGTCCTACCATTTAGCTTGACAATTAGCCCTTCAGTCTACATGGCGGCCATGAATAAGGTGTTGAAAGGCATTCATGGACATTTTGCCGAAATTTACGTAGATGACATAATTATTCACTCAAAATCCTTCAATGAGCATATTAATCATATGTCAGAAGTATTCAAAAGGCTTCGACAAGCAGGCCTAAAGCTAAAACCCAGCACATGTGGCTTCTTAAAGTCCTCAGTCAATTACAGGGCCATGTAATAACACCTAATGGAACATACCTAGATGAAGAGAAAGTGAGGGTCATTAAAGACATGTGCCATCCATGTACAGTCAGAAAAGTCTGAGCCTTTCTTGGCAAGACTGGCTTTTATCGAAAAATACATTGAGGGTTTCAGCCAAATTGCACACCCTCTGACACATTTGACCAAAAGGAACTCTCACTTTACCTGGGGTGAAGTAGAACAAAATGCATTTGAATTACTTGAAGACCGCCTAACAAAAGCACCCATTTTGGAGTACCAAGATGTGAAATTACCTTACAGATTGTACTGTGATTCATCTCTTTATTGTTGTGGCGCAATTTTAACACAGCAGTTTAATGAGGGAGAACATGTCTTTTAATACTTGTCTCACCAGCTGAATGAGGCTCAACAGAAATGGCTTGTGATCGGGCGATATACCTATGCCATTGTATATGCAATTGGCAAATTACAGCATTATTTATATGGTGCAAACTTTGTGGTCTACCCTGACCATTGTCCATTAAGGAGTTTGTTCACCTCTGAAATGAAGAATGCTCATGTTCAAAGGTGGGTCATTCTCCTAAGTGAATATGGTTGCAAATTAGCTTCCCTGAAAGGTGTGAAGAACATTAAAGTGGATATGCTCAGTCGGCTGAGTTTAAAGGCTGACCCAGGAACAAATATGGATGTTATTGACACAGATGGCCCCTCAATCACTGAGCCTTTCAGTGACAGTGTATCAACAGAAGAAAACAGTACAGCTACACAACAGTTATTACAAGAACTGTTAAAGCTGCCAAGTCAGTCTACCATTAAAGACTTACAAAGAAAGGATGAATCACTTGCACAAATAATTACTGCATTGGAAACAAACAAAAGTGATCAAAAGGACTGTAATGATTATGTATTAGAAGACTCATTACTCTATCACTTAGCAACACCACTCAGGCTTGATCCTGACCATGGTTACAATTAGTACTCCCAACTGAACTCACATCTGTCGTATTAGAAGCTTACCATGATAACCTTGGCCATATGGGTGTAGACAAAACCTACTTACAAATAAGGAATAGATATTTTTGAGTCGGGATGTACAAAGATGTTGTGAATCATATTCAGGCTTGCATTCCTTGTAATTCAAGGAAACTTAGGAAAAAGAGAATGAAATACAGGACATGCCTATACCTGAAGCACCCTTTCAGATAGTGGGCATAGACACTTGTGGTCCCTATCCTGAAAGTTGTAAAGGGAATAGATATATGATCACTATTTGTTGTTGGTTTTCTGCATGGTTAGAGTGTTACACAACACCTGACAAGTCAGCCGAAACAGTGGGTAGACTACTTTTAGAGGAATTTATTCCTAGACATGGTGTAGTGTCATGCATGACTTCAGATTGGGGTACTGAGTTTTGCAACTCTGTGATTGACATGTTGTCTATAGAGTTAAACATAACTAGAATAAAGACAAACCCATACCATCTGCAATCAAATGGCAAAGTTGAAATATCACATAAATCACTGAACAACATATTGGCCAAGTGAATGGAAGGAAAAGACCAAAGATTGTGGGATGAGTTTATACCAGCTGCACTATTTGCATATAGAGTTTCTATTTCGGAGTCCTCCAGAATGAGTCCATTCTTTCTGGTGTATGGAAGAGATCCACTGTTACCTATGGATACTCTACTAGGACCAAAATTAAGATATTCTGGGGAGGATTATGTCCCTACTACATTGTCCAGAATGCACAGAGCATTTAGTGCTGTAATATAAAATCTTATAGAAGCTAGACTAAAGAACCAAAGGCACTTTAATGAATGAGCTGAAAATTGTGAATATGAAGTAGGAGACCCTGTCTACTATCTTGATAAGGCTTCAAAACCAGGTGAATCCACAAAATTACAGTTGCCCTGGCAACCATAGAATTGTGGAAAAAGTTACTCCTGTTAATTATCAGATCGAAGATCAACCCTCTGGTGTCAATAAGGTGGTACATGCAGAAAATATAAGGGCAGCCCACCCAGACAGTCCATGCGACAAAACAAGGGAACAATATAGAGAAATAGGTCACAAGTTTCGTGATTCACTTGAGCAACCTGTTTGGATACAACCTATTAGGGATGCTAGATTAGAGGTTCCCCGTAGCTCACTTGATGATGCTACAGACAGTGACACAGAATCCAATGTAACACAAAACCGTGCAAGCTCTCAACCCTCCAGCGGAGACAGTTCCAGCTCACTGCCTCTCCGTCGTTATAACCTGCGTCCACGATCACCACCTTCAGGGAGACTGATAATGTCCATCAAGGTAAAACGCCCTAGCTCAGAACCAGTATCAAGTGACCTGAGTGCACCTAAGAGACCCCATTTTGACTCTATTGTGCCCATGGATATTGGACTCTTGAGTGTTGCTAGGTTACCTGAAGGTTTACAATGGGCAATCAGTATGCTAATAGGAATGACATTCATGCTTATGGCAGCCATGTTATTGAGAAAGAAATTATTTAAGTCCTTGTTGGCATCATGGTTCAGTTCAACAAACTGACCACAATTTTTGTTGACTAAAGCATTAATTGGATGCAGATTGATGAGGCATGACGAAACTTTATGTCCTTACTGGCATCATGGTCCAGTGTAACAAACTGACCACAATTAGGGTTGACCATAGCATTAATTGGATGCAGAATGATAAGGCATGAAGAAAATCCCTACTAGCGGCACGATTTAGCACAAGTTAGATCAACAGGTATATTGACTAAGGTATATTTGGCTGTGATTATGTAAGGGTATGGACATGTGGCTTGAAATTGGGATATCCGGTATACAATGGCAACATTGTCGGTCAACTAAATGTTTATTAATGATATTGCCCTGACCGATGTCTTGACCTTAACAAAAGTTGAGGTATGTGTGTTTTCACACACCTGACTTTATGCATGACAGCTATAAAGCATTGTCACAATTCATGTTGCATCCTATAATTGACTGACTATAGTCAATAATGGCTGTAATTGAGGCCATGAATTGGGAGATTTCTTAGAATTTTAACATTATGTTCAAACAAAAATTATTTCATTCACTTATTTAGGAATATTTGAATGAAGAACTAATTGTATTATTTGGAGGTGACAAATATGATGTCACACATGCAACTGGCTGTCCCAAAAAACCCTTTTCTTTTGTATTCTTTATATCTTTATAGGACTCTTCTTCTTCTAACTCTGAGTTTGTGGTCACAACTGACTTACACCCAGCCAGACATGACTACATTCCATAACGAAATCAAAGAAGTGTATGGTACATACTCGACCTGGTTACTGACCTTCACCATAAAGTTGAACCCCAGACAACAACAATTACAGGACCTACAGACTGAAATTATCACTTTACAAAACCTGTTCCATGGCTTAATGACTCAGAGACTGGACAACAAACTGACAACCCACCAGAAACAGCAATATTTACAACTGGCCAACCAGACTAGTCATTTGGTCAGTGCAGAAGTCCAAATATTTTGGCATGAATACTGGAGACTTAATGATAATTGGACACAATTGTTAACTCTATTGAAAGGAAAATCAGTCAAACGCCCCAAACGTGCAGTGATACCACTGGTTGGATCATTCTTAAGCTTTCACTTTGGAGTCTCCACATCCAAACAGTTGAATGCTCTGAAACCAGGTATCATACAACTGAAAGAAAGTCAATCTGAAATTGTTAAAGTGCTTGAACAAAGCATGAGTCTTCTAAATAAGACCCATACTACTGCAGTTCAGAATAGACGTGCTATTAACAGACTGGTCAATGCCACTGCTAGCCTGCAAACATTCATGTCAGGCATTCAAAGGAAACTATCTGATCTAGAACCATTAATCATGTTTAATTAATTACAAACCAAATTACATCATGTCTTCCATATTGTTTTATCTTCACTCAGACAAAATCAATGGGAAATTCAAACTCTTGTTTGTGCAGTTCGTGATATTAATATATTGGAAAACTACCTATGAGTTTAATATCTCCTTTCAAATTGATGGTCACCTTGCGTAAATTTGCAAAACAATTACCACCAGGTTTTAGATTACCGCGAGATTTTGCAAAGAATATTCCATGGTACTACTGCCATCTTAAAACTTTATTGATTTCAAATGGCAATTCCTTCCATATAGTTACTGCAGTACCTGTTGCTCACACTGATTCTATTTTTACTATTTTTGAATCATTTTCTATTCCTGTACCACACTCTAAACTAAACTTAGCAATTTAATATGAATTGGAGTCTACTTACTTAGCCGTCAATAGAGACAAAACTAGTTATGTCATCTTAAGCTGCTCCGACTTAGCAAAGTGTGTCAACACAGACATAGCATATTGTTCTGTTCGTAAGCCGGTTCGCTTTATTACACATAGTCCAAGCTGCCTTGCTGCCCTGTACACCAAAGATAAGCTAACAATACAGTCTGCTTGCAAAAAAAAATCATGGTGCATAACAAATTTCCCATTGCTTATTATTTACAACGTGGACATTGGTTAATTGGTTCTCGAGCAAAATTTACTCTTCACATATCTTGCCAGGATAATGCAAAACCACATCTTTACACCCAGGAAGTCACTAGAAACATCCAAATTGTAGCACTGAAATCTGGCTGTACAGGCTACTTACACCACTTCAAATTATTGCCTTACTTTTACAGTCAATCTACGGAGACAATTGAACCTGTATCAGTCAGGTCTTACGCAGACTCTTCTCTCCTCTGTGGTATTTGGAAGCTTTCTACAATCCCTAATAAACACCTAAATTCAAAATTAGATGTAAGTTATCTATTATTGGAAGATGTAGGCCCACTGCCTATCTCAGAACTCCAGACAGCCCTGAATCAGGCAAAATCAACATTAAAGGCTGTCACAATACCATCTTCTGATCCCAGTCCCTGGAAAATCATATTGTGTATTGTCTTAGCATTGGTGATTGTGCTGTGTATTGTGCTTACAGCCAGTCGCCCTGGCCTGCATTACAACGAACACCCGTCTTGAGTCGACGAGTTTTATTTTTCTGTTATTCCACTGAAGCAAGACATATCCCAGTTACACCATAAGAATCCCATTACGAGCACACCCCGTTACGCCTCTCCACTATGGGATCTCCATTGGGAATTTTTATGACATTACACCGGTACACTTATGCATGCCCGCACCTTGCAGGATATGCATGCCCGCTCCCGACCGTCTAAAACCCACTCCAGCCAGCGGACTAAATCCTGCTTCAGCCGATTACAGCTGCAATGTTTCAATATAGAAAGGCACCGTAAATACAGATACTTAGTTTTACTCTCTCCATAGACTATCATCAAAAAAGAACATAATTTTAATATTCCTAGTTAATTTAACCAACAAAAATTCATCACCAAAAGCAACTATGAAGACCGGGTAGATAAATTTACCATAAAATACGTATGAATCTTCGGCAATTTTACTATATTGAATCTCAAACATATTTGATAGGAAATATGTATCACAGGTAACAGATAACAGGAAGAAATGCCTGAAACAAGTATACGTAGATATGCATATATCGAAATATCAGCAAAGAACAACCTTAAACTTTTCCCAACTTCGAAACATATATGGCTCATAAATAATTTGCTATTATGCATATATATATATATATATATATATATATATTACTTACATAAAACACTCGGGCCTCTAACCATGTGTTCCAGGCGACAGATGACCACAAAGATAACTCAAAACGTAAGTCCATAATGTGCGATATGCTGAAAGCCAATTTACACATATTGTAAGCATACAGGAATGGTTTCAATAATCCAGAGAAATACCATAAAATCGACCAGAGAAAAAACTTCAATAAACAGGCAAATTTGAACACTCTTAATACTCACTACACGTGCATATTCCAAGAAATAAACTCAAAAATTAACGTGTAACTGTCAAACATCCCATAAAGGGCGCTCCCTTAAGACGCTATGCCCGGTTGATCAGCAACCCACCAGATCAGTTGCAAAGTGGCAAAAGCAACTTTTCCAGAAGTAGAGCTCCTTTTATACAATTAACAAAAGGCGGGAGGATGGGTAAACAAGCACAGACATGAGACCATAGGTCTGTGTCACAGAAAATGAAACCTGTTACACTACCAATGCAATGTGCAGTATATTTCCAATACGCCAATATTATTGTACCATATTTATTTGTCAACACCAATCGAAATGGTTACATGTGAGCTCCATTATATCACCATAATAACTATAACCAGATGTAGATGTACACCTGCTAGAAATGAATATAGACAGGAAAGCATAAAACACCGACTCAAAAAAAAAAATTTTGTAATTTACTTCAACAACAAATTTAATTAAACTTCAAATTGAGCTACTCTAAATTTGACATGTATTACCTTATTAATTATATTGTATCGTCAATGTAATTTGTTTTGTGGTAAATACAAAAAGCTCCGTATGACTAGAGATCTTGGCAAAGAAAATGAAGTGGTCAATGAAATGTAAGCCATTGCCAACCAGCCGCTTCTCAATACAGCTGCTGTCACAAGTGCCACTCGTCCATCCATGCCACAAGTGAATACAACAACAGCTACCATGACAACAAGCTTATCTTCACCAATCACCTCACTACAGAAACCAATGACTACTCAATGACTTCTCGCCTTCCTCATTGCTGCATCAACAGTGAATTGGTTACTGACCATTGTGTTATGGTTTAATGACTTTCTGCTCCACCGCATCTAACTGCTGCAACTTGATCATGTTGATACCAAATTGGGACAGACCACATGCTCCAGACCATTGTAAAGTGGTCGAATGATTTTATGCTACCTTGTGCCGATTGGTACTTTATGAACGCTAACACATGTTAATCACCAAAATGACGCCAACTGTTTGTATGGCTGATCAAAACTGTAGTTAAGTCTACTGATGTGACTTTAATATTATCATGTATCACATGTGTGACTCTGTTATGCACGTGTGCTCATACCCAGCATTATGGTTCATTCTCGATGAAACCTCAGCTCTTGGAACTTTCCCTCGCACAGTCAAAAGGCGCGTCAGTTTATGCTGTGCCTCAACTGCTATAAGCTGGCCGCACAAGATAATGACCTTAAGGTCACTTAAATCATCGTATTGGACTCAATCACCATTATACCATGGGTGTTAAAAGCTGCTACTAATTAAAGACATGCTTCCAACTTAATGTGTATGGTTGAATTCCAACCCTCCGACATTCAGTTGTACAACCATGACCTGACCAACCATGCTGTGTTATCAACACTGTGGATATTTACAAACGCTTGCGTCTACACCCTTGCCTGGTGAAAGAACTGTTACTCCTTCATGGATCCTTGCCTACGTCATTGTGTTTGTCATACATGACTGTGCTCATTATTTCTGCCTTTGAACTGTAACTATTGATGGAACCCTGGTGACATACTTGTACTCCGCATCACATCATGAACAATTACTGCCACACCTGGAAGATTGTGCTGTGTGATAATATCCTGATTATACATTCAATGACTTTTAAGTACTTTCTCGTTCTAATGTATTATATGGACACTACCGTGAACATCTTTTTTTCTTAATAGAGGCTAGGGTTCATTGTTCCAGACAATGTGCCTTGAATGGGTGGTGCGCATATAAATAATGATATGGCACTGCTGAGAACATTTTTTTTTTTATTTTCAACAAATTTATTTTGAAATATTAATAAGAAATCCCTCTCAATGTTAAAAGTATTGAAACTGGCAATCTCCTTAAACTGTACCTAAAAACCTCACCCTTTTACTGTTGCATAACTATGAACTTGTTTACTTCGTCAGCATCAATTTTCTTACACCTTATTTACTTTGTCAGCATCAATTTTATAACACCTTATTTACTCCGTCAGCATCAATATTATTACATCTTAAGTGGCCTGTAAATTCTTGTTTCTCTTTGAAATATATCAGTAGGTAAACTGCTTACTCTAGCTATTTTTTACAAAACCAGTTCCCCAAACCTGGACATTTTACTGGCATAGATGGGCTGGTTAAATTCATATTCATTTGCATATTTGTATAAATATGGCCACACCCTGGAGATGGCCAGAGCTGAGACCTTGCAGGATTCTGTACACATCTTGAATATACAACTCTTTATCACAACTGTTCATGCCTGGAGTTCACTTTATTACACAACGAGAAGACAAAATATCTATGAACCACTGACAAATCACTGCCACAGTAACCAGTCCGGTTACAAATGCCATGAAGTCTATATAGAGGAGCTAAATGTATTTCTGTACTTGCAACAGGGCCAATTAACCTTTCTAGCCTACACAAGGGAGGCCCTCATATTTTCCGTACTTTACACTGGACATTGTTTTTGAAAATATTCTTTAACCATATGCTGCACAGGGACATAAATTTCCTATAATAGGGTAAAGGGAGCCCCGGATTCCCCTTTCATAGTGCATTTAGTTCCTGTATATTTTATGATTCAAGCAACAAGCTTTCTAATTTTGTAACAATTTATCACATATTCATCAGCTGAAACCCAAAAGGAAACTTGCCTATAATACCTACATTTTTCAGATCAGCTGACTTGTCAGTAGTTGAGCTAATCTCATGATCCTTCGTCCTTTGTCCTTCATCCGTCATCAAGAATTGACGTCTGCAAAACCGTCAGCCAGATTGACTCCAATATTGGTAGCAAAGGGTGGGTCTCTACCAAGTTGGTTCAAATGGTTATGCTCCAAAGAATTTTGGATTTTTTTTTTATTATTCTTATTGGGGGGGGGGGGCAAATCTTTAAAAAATCTTGTCGGTAACCGCGCACCCAATTGCTTCTATATCACACAGGAACACTTCAAGGGCCGTAATTTGTTCATCAGATGGCGTGGTGATTTTTTTTTCTACTTTTTTCCATTTGGTTGTGCGTTACTGGTACTTTTAACTTTTTCTCCAGCACCATGACTCAGGTTAAGCTGAGACTTGGTGGATATGTCTCTTGAAGATGGATCAAACAAAGTTGTTCAACAGATAGCAATGCTGTACATTCCTGATTTTTTTTTTTTCAATGAGATTACTGATTGGTAAATGTACCTTTCCTATTGATTACTATATGTAAGTTAATGGGCATTGTAATGCTAATACACATTTTCGACTTTTTGTCTGAAACCGCTCACCCAATTGCCTTGATGTCACACAGGAACACTTCTAGGGGTTCTTATATCTTAATTTGTTCACCATGTGGTACTTTATTTTTTTTTCAATTTTTTTATTAATTTTTGTGTGTTTTTGCTATATTTGACTTAGCCAGAACCGTGACTCCAATTAAGCTGAATCTTGGTGCATATGTCCTTTGCGGTAGGGTTGAAAAGTTGCTTACTAGGTGGCAATGCTATGGATTCCTGTTTTTTAATGTTTCTTTTTTTTTCAATTTGGGTACTTATCGATAATGCACCTTTCCTAATGATTACTATATAAGTCAATCGGCTGTATGATGGTAATTCGCATTTTAGACCTCTTCTCCAAAACCGTCATCCAGATTTCTTCACTGTTGATGGCCATGTACCTTGGGTGGGTCTCTACCAGATTTGTTCACATGGACAGGCTCCATTGATTTTGTTATCTTCTGAACTTCTCTGTTCTTTTTTGGGGCAAATCTTTAAAAAATCGCAAGGGTATATGCACATGTGAGCTGAACACAGGACTGTCACGGTGCTCTTGTTTTTATTTTCGCTTTAATGTTAAGGAAATTAAAACTTTCAAATACTTTCCATTACTGTAATTGACTGACATATGTCTACTCTCGCAATGTTATCATAAGATGAAACACCCCAATACATTGGTGCACCTGCTGCATGTGGTCACAGGTTAGACCAGCACCACTGGTGGGTCTGGTCACGTTTGTTTAAGACAAGTCATAGTTTGTATGAGTTTTTTTTTTCACAGCGTGACCTGACCAACAGAGCTCAAATATATTCTTATTCATATACTCAGCACAACACAGCATTTTATGAGGGTCATATCTGACACATGTACAAAACAAAATGGCCATGAGAAAACCCGTCCTCACATGACATTTTACATTCAACACACATTATGCTCCACTGTTGTCTAAGGTATAAGGATTTTGGGGAGGAAGCAGGGAATATGACTTTCAGTTGCAATCCCCATTGAATGAAATGGTACTCAATAGGAATGCTTGCATTAATTGACAAGTACCCGAATTGAGAAAAAAATCCTTAAAAGTAAAACATCCTGACTACCACCACCTAATGAACTCTTGTTTACTCCCCCCCCCCCCCCGGTACACTTGGGCCAAGTTTCAGAAAAATCCGAATTACGGTTTTCATTTTTTTTCAAGTTGGGTACTCATCGATAATGCACCTTTCCTAATGATTACTTTATAAGTCAATCGGCAGTATGATGGTAATTCGCATTTTAGACCTCTTCTCCAACACCGTCATCCAGATTTCTTCACTGTTGATGGCCATGTACCTTGGGTGGGTCTCTACCAGATTTTTGCACATGCACAGACTTGGGGGATGAAGCAGGAAATATGATTTTCAGTTGCAATCCCCATTGAATGAAATGGTACTCAATACGAATGCTTGCATTAATGGACAAGTACCCGAATTGAGAAAAAAATCCTTAAAAGTAAAACATCCTGACTACCACCGCCTAATGAACTCTTGTCCCCCCCCCCCCCCCGTATATTTGGGCCAAGTTTCAGAAAAAATCCGAATGACTGTTTTACATCAGAAGTCAGAAGTACGAGGAACCCAAACAAATTACAAAAGGAGTAGAAAAAAGCCCTACCATGCCTGCTTAATACATTTAAATCTTGGAGTCCCCAAACATGGCTCCCTGTCATTTCAATTTTTTTTATATCAATTTAGTGTGTTAGTGCAAGAAGTGCACAATGAAGGAGCCTGCATTTAGTCAGCAGAATATTTCTGGCTGTGAGCCAGGGATTTACGTCACTTGGTGTAAACGTTCACTGTTTTGTTTTTGCTTGTGATCCTCACAAAATGGAAGTATTGCTGTACTTTTTTTGTGGTACTAAATGGATGCATTGTTGTACTTGTTTTGCTTGCTTTTGGGGTGAAAATTATAACCTTTTATACATAATTTAATTTTACATCTGTGAACCCGTTATTCGTATTTTACAGTAGAGGGGGCTTGCATAGGTCACACTAGGTCCATACATATAAACGATACTAAAAGTTAGCAAAACAATGCATTTATTTTTGAAAAAAAAAATATAATAGAGCTAGGTAAAAAATACTAGAAATGAGCACTTCCTCAATGTTATTCCATTTTATTTAACTCAACGTTATGATAGTACTTCTGAAACAATTTATGGTGGAACCTGACTTAAGGGACAACATATAGAAACTTACGACATTAGTTCTTTTTTTTCTGATAGGTGGACCCTTAAGGCAGATAAAATTAAACTGAAAAATTATTGTGGGGATGCGAGGGAGTCTAGTTGCACAGGTGGTCTGTTAGCAGAGTCGGGCTCATTGGCAGGTTCTACTATACTTGTAATGAGTAGATGTATGTTTGAGACAACCTTTATTTTTTCTTTTGAAGCAGTCTTTATATATATATATATATATATATATATATATATATATATATATATATATATATATATATATATATATATATATATATATATATATATATTATTTATATATAGATATATCCAGATCATTCTAATTTGTAAAAGCGCTATATAAAAATTTGCAATACCTTACTTTGTTGCAATAGCAAACTACCAGCAATAGTGCTACAGCCATGCTTTTGTATTGATCCAAAATCGACATGACAAATTCATTTGGTTGTATTGTTCTCAAGGATATGTCATTTTATATGCAAAAAATATTCTAAAGTACTACATTGCCTGAAAAGGGAAATAATGTGTGCAAGTCGTATAAGTGCATGAACGATAGGATTGGTAAGGGCTGTGGATGGAATTGTGATCATTGTTATCCATCTCAGGGTCATATGTGGAATGTGTGACCCCCTATAGGATTCAGCAATGAGGGCCAACGTAGGCATTGCTACTATGATATTCATGGTAAACAACGCAAGAAACCATAAGATCAGTCTTTTCTCTTCGGCCTGGCGGCCAGATTTTAGTCTCCTCTGCCAGGAAGTGAAAATTATGGCACTATAACCAAATATAAGAATACACAGGGAATAGGCAGCTGTTAATATTAATGTGTAATGTATTAGTTCAAACTTAATTTGTTTTGAGAGAACTATTGATAAGTAAGCATACACTTGTTTCCATGCAATATCTGCCAGATGACACTGGCATATCAGGTAGAGATAGAACACACAGTATCGCGTAGCTAAATAAGCCCCAAACCAGCAATAATGTCATATTAGACCTTGAAATTTTGTAACAGGAAAACGTAAAAACAACTGAAATCAATTTATCTACAGTCGTAAAGGTGGTTGCGTACACGGAGAACAATGCAGGAAACATAAGTGTTAAGCCAATCATTTTACACAGGAAGCTTGAACGCCATTGAGAGTCATGATGTATGTAGGAAGCACCGAAATACATGTCCACAAGGGAAAGAAATGCCAGACCAACAGACTGCATGGTATCACATGTAAATATACATATGACCAAATTCATATTTGCACATGGGCTAGTAGATATCTTTAACAGACATGTATAAGCAATAACATGCACTGCTAATATCCACAGAATTTGTCCAAAATTATACAGTTGTAATAAATTCGAACCAAGGAGACTTTTGCAGGGAAAGTTATGTGGCAACACAACAATGCAGGTCACATGTCGGGGCAACACACAGCACAATTTTGCGATGGAAACGCACACCATTTTGAGTGTTTTCTCCACTGATGTAAAGTTGGCGCCCTCAAGTGGATTGTGTGTCAGATCAATAGAAGATATGGCAGATAAGCCAAGCAAACATTCTGAACCAACTACTTTTATAAGGTTACTCGATAAATTTAAGTGTACTATGTTGATACCAAAAAATGTCTGAGGCTTCAATATACTAATGTGCGTGTTTATCAATTTCAAAATTGTTATTCTTTCCAAACCAAAAAATGATTTAGGCATTAAAATTTGGATAGGATTATTATCAAGGTCAAGATGCTGTACATTACCAGCGCCAGTAAAGGACCTGCTTGAGATATAAAATATACAATTTGAACTCAAATCGAGTTCAACCAAGGCAATACATCCTTCAAAATAACCTTTTGAAATTTTGGTTAAAGCGTGGTAAGATAAATCCAAAATGATGAGCTGAACAAATGTTTTCTCAAACTCTACCAACCTGTAAATAGCGTTATGTTGTAGTACAATTTTCTTTACGAAAATGTTGAAATTGGAAAATTTTGTGTGATTTTGATCTGAACAGTCAATTGCGTGTCCCAAACAGTGACAGTGATGTGCATATACAGCAGAAATACACACATCCTCATCATCTTTTGAATATTTACAGTGAACAACTTCATCACAGGTCTGCGAAATATGAACGCATGTCTTTTCCTTCCTGCACCGAAAATGATGAGAGCATTTGAAATCTTTGCAAGACCTTTCATCAGAGCCCAGGACGCAATCAAAATTTCCATCACAGATATTTTGTGTTGGTATACAGTAATCCATCGGACACTTAAACATCCGGGAACATTCAATATAGTGACAGCCTTGCAGATGCTCTCCATTGGAACAATGGAGGAGATTTCCAGATTTGTCAAGTTCATATATGCACATGTTATGTCGCTTGTAACATCCAGCTCCAAAGTCAGTTTCACATTGTAAAGTATTTGCCTCAATGCATGTTGTATAAGTTGGTGGTATCAAAAGTGGATCTGAGTCAACCACAGAACAGAGAGTTTCATCTTGAGCTGAATAGCAATCAGGGATTTGGTCGCACATCCTGGATGCCGGGATACACTCTCCAGTGTTGCATTGGAAATATAGGTGTTGGCACTTGCACACTGCTGGAAAACATTTTTTTGCACAGTATACTGCATCTTCCCAAGTGTTATTTATCTGATGACAACTGTGCGAGCACCATGTGGTATTTTCATCACTTCCATCCATGCAGTGGTCTGTACCATCACACAGAAAGTGTTCTGGTATTATTTCATTGTCTCCACAGTGGAAATGGCTGACCATTTCATACTTTGACATATTTTGTAATCCTCGACTGCAAGCAACACCAGAGGCACTGTGGTCACCTTGAGATTTGTTTTCAACTACAAGGAAACGGGTCAGGGGTGGGAGCTCCTTATTCTGATCCACAGAGATTATTGACAGCCTTGTGTTCTTATAGTATTCATTCCATCGTGGCCGTAATATAGTAAGTGGGACATAGTCAAGCACTACAGGTGATACATGACCACTGAAGTTGGCCCAAAATACTTCACGCCCATACAACTTCCGATAGAAAAGATGGTACAAACCGGTAGCGTCTGCAAAGTCAATAGGATCTAAACTGTCTAGAAAGTAGAAACTACTTTCAGGAGTACTAGTTTTCAATAGCTCTTTCCCTCTTTCATTCCACAGCAATATTATCTTGTGGATTAAATGTGCCACAGCAGATCGCAGGTAAAGAATATCGCCGGTTATAACACTGCAAAATTCGAATGCTAACTTCATCGAAATCATTATGCCTGAATGCAAGTATAAATGATAACACCTTTTATCACTCAAATGCCAATATGGAGGACACGCAAGCTCTTTGTAGATAGTATTATTAAGTTTTTGAGGTCTTCCAGACACATACTCACAAATGAACGAAACATGTTCAACACGCAAACGACATGACAGTTTTATCCAATGCAGACTTGTGTATGGTGTAACCAGAAGCATACCTACACATCTTTTGCCTGTTAATTTACTAGAATAGGCTGTTGAGCTCACTTTAAATTTTGTTGATCTCAAGATGAAGTTTCCCGAAATTTTGACTTGTACATCAGGATTTGACTTGTTGTATGGTCTAGCCCAATCAGTATAAGTGACGGGGTCCTTTGTAATCCATTGTGGCTTGCCCTCCTGTGATTGATAAAAGAAGAGGAAGGTATACAATAGTGTTCATCCTTTTGGCCATGTAAACTATAGATAGGTACTGCTGATAGCTGTCTCACCGCCCTCTGATATTTGTCTCCATGCAACAAAAACCACCTAGTGCTGCCACATATAGTGATCAAGCTACTACCTACATAAGGGCTTCATTCTAATCTCCAATAACATGTTTGATTGTCTGGTAACCGCATGGATGTATGAACCTTGTTAGCAGAGGGGGTTCTTGTTTTGGACCCTGGCCATTATTGGTTAGAACACATGGGCAGTTGTGGGCATTTGGTTAGGGTTCAGTCCATAGAAGAAGTTAAAAAAACAGGATCTACTCCATAACCAATGTGCGTACGTGTGTTAAACCAGTGACATTAATAGTTCAAGTTAGCGGCAGTCCTGAACTAGCTTATGATAAAGCGTAGTTACCTTTTGGTGCAGTAACATGTCGGTAGTTAAAAGGTGATATACCTAAACATCCGGCAATCTTCACAAATGCGAGTACGGGCCATGTAGGCATATAAATTTCATTTCAATGCCATGAAGCAGTGTTTTCAGTATTGGTCTTTGTGGTCAGCAGTGCTTGGTTCCACTTTTCGTGTCATTCAGGGAAGTCCTATTTAACTGTTGTTTTCCCCAGAAATTTTATTGCGTGGCCCTCTGGCTCGGTAACCGAAAAAATGCAAAAAGACTATCATGGGGAAAAGAAAGAACCCACCTACTCACCCCCCAAAAATGAACAAAGAAAGAAGTATGCTCAGCGTGTAAGGGATCTGGCAGAGGCCACCAGGCCCTATGGATCTGGCAGGAGTCAAAGAAAGATACAATGTGACCCCGCAGGCACAAAAGCAGAGATATCTACAAATGCACGGTTGGGAGTAAAGTAGTCTTCATTGAAACAGTCATGGCTTAAAATCTGTATTTTGTGTTAGTACCTCACAAAGTGGACATTTTGGTGTTGACAATGTGGCAATCACTAGAAGCGATTCATTCAAAAGTAATTCCTGATTTAGTGTGTACATGACTGCTTTCACTGAGCAGTTTCCTATATTATTTTGAGAGATTATTAGCCAATAAAACTCTGGGTTTTTCTAAACTTGATTAACCAGATCAATTTTGACCATGGGGCGAGAGAAGGCAAAAGGATAGACTTTGTTCAAATGATACGTTTAATTGCCAATTATTGTGAAAAAAAACGTGTGAATATTGCAGTCCATTGCTTTCTGCTGCAGGTCATTTCAGAAGACATTTATCCAGCGGTATACATGTTTAAGGACATTGAAATAAAGAGGAATAAAAAAAGAATCAATAAAATCGGTCATAAATGTGAAGGATACTCGTTATATAATACTATGTAATAGTACAGAAAAACATGGTCCATATTCATAAATTCCAAACCCAACACTGACATCAAAGAGATTCAAGACTTGCCAACGCAACAACATTTATCTTACAATACCAATGTAAAGAAACAAATTTCATTCCCGACTTGAGACAGGCAGTCACCCATAAAAGGCAACTGGTGGTTTTAAACCGGTCCTCTCAACCTGTGAAATATTCATCATTGACTGCAGACACTAGTTCTCTTCCAAAATGTATAGACCTAACCACCCAAAACACAAATTTCATTACTTCTGCCAAAAATAAAAAAGAGACCTGTTAGGCCGGTCACCTATCAGTTCTCCCGACTTGTCAGTCTCCTTAGTTCACAGCAAAAGAGTAAAGTAGGTCTACATCGTTTTTGTGATATTTATGAATCTGGAACATTATAAACACAATCTACCTCCACTATAACTATGAGTCGGAGAACAAAACCCACAGTACAACATGGCCAATGAAGTATTTTTCAAATAGTACAGAAAAACATAATCCATATTCGTAAATTCCAAACCCAACAATGACATCAAAGAGATTCAAGACTTGCCAAAGCATCAACATTTATTTTCCAATACCAATGTCAAGAAACAAATTTCATTCCTGACTTCGGACAGGCAGTCACCCATAAAAGGCAACTGGTGGTTTATAACCGGTCCTCTAAAACTTTGAAATATAAGGTCTTCAGGAGATATTTCTATGATGTGTTGGTTCAGTTGATCAGAACTGACAAAGATGGCAATAATGTCAAGTTCTATGCATATGTTTTCTCACACTTTTCGTTAATTATTAACAAAACTATTTTACATACATAAGAAATGATCGTGTCATTGCTATCGAGAGTGGTCAGTTTTTTATGGAATCACACTTGCTATGGTCATTGAAATGACAAAAATGTAGATCCACAGATGTATCCTGAAAGAAATGTGTTATAGTGGAATTAAAGCAATGTAAAAAGAATATTGTACTTTTTTCAGATGTATATACATATATGACAATTAAATTGGTCGCCAAAAAATTCCCACACTGAGAATTTCAACACATACAAGACACAACAATTGGCTCTAATACCTCTCTCCACTTGTGCAAAATGTTTTCAAATAAGCATGACTGACTCTTAGAATTAAATTTACAAAACAAACGAATTTCTTAGTGCTTTGTCGTGGTCATCTTGGATCATTTTAACATATCGGCATTGACATAAATTGTGGACTTCATATGTGGGCCCTAAATCTATCTTGCAGATTGAGTTAACTTCTTGATGTATTTGGCTCTCTAAAAGTACATGGCCCTTGGTGGTATCAGTGGCAGCCTCTGCGTTGCTCAATATTGGGAGGTTAAAGCATAGTTACAATCTTTATGCTCAGTGATGGAGCCGAAATGCCAACATGTTGCCATCCTTCCGCAAGCTGAATAAATAGTTTGTAATATCGTAGTTAGACACGCCTTTGCTGTTTAATGTGGCATTGCTTTCTGTCATATGAACTGTTCTGCTTCAAATATGGATAACGATAACAGATTTGATGTCCCAGTTTTGAAAAACATTTTCTAGTTGACCTTTTCTGATTATTCAGTTATTTTGAATAAACTAACATCTTTCCAACATTCTTGCCATCGTGGTTTTAGCCTTATGTGTTTCTGCAAAAGACATAATCTTTAATTGCAGAGTCACTAATATGACAACTGCTCCTTTTTTCTCTCTCTGCATGTACTTAAATACCAGGTACCTGAACTAGTTCCCAGATATATAATTAGACATTTCCCCTCATTTGTGTGAAATTATATATTAGAAGACTTTGTTCCCCGTGGCCAGATGTGAGGCAAAAGAAAAAGAAGGAAAAGAAAACTACAGAACAGTGATAGTCATGTACTCAGCTCAGCTTGCATATAGAGATGACAATGGTTTTGGGTCTTTCAAAATAATCTAAAAGTCGCCTGTTATGAAAGACTCCCATCACTGTTTATAACATCAAAGTTTTGACTAACTCACAGTTTTGGAGGCATTAGTTTGTAGGTGGAAGATGACAGGACCCCCCATTACCAAGATAGAAGCAAGTCTGTTTGTTGGGACTTTCAAGATCCCTCAGGGTCCAAATTTACAACACCCACGATTATCAAGATATACGCCAATCTGGTTGTTCAAACCGTCAAGATCACTCAGGGTCAAAATCAACAACACCACAAGAAACCCCATAGGTAATTTCTTATTCGTGTTGAACAGTCTCTATGGTCCAAGGGTCCACCTCTACCGAGATATTATAAACCAATCTGTTAGTTTCAGATTAAAACCAGTAACACCTGAAGAAGCCGTATGGGTACTTTTGTATTAATACACCAGAGTAATCATCATGATCCACTGTTGCAAAGACATTATTCAATTGACCAAATTTGTTTATACTTCCATAGTAACAATGCCTAAATGATTCTTATCAATAATTCTGTATTTCAATAATTCGTCTAAAACCAGGAAATGCCAACAGCAACATGAACAAATATATCGCAGTTTTTGTGCAGGTTCTATTCCAACCAAGTTGGAACAGAGTGCAAATTACAATTTGGGAAAAGTCCAATATTAAGAAAAAACAACACAAAAAGGCACAAAACATAACAAATACAGAGTTTTTGCCAAAAATGCGATAGAAAATGTCGTCAAAATGAGAAATTACTGACATATGACTATTTTTGTAAACTCGATAGGAACCAACACACAATACATGAGCATCTAACTTATATATCTGGCTCATGCTTTTGCATATGCAATAAAAATGTGAATTACTGTTCCACCTCCGCCTCACCCCCAGCCCCTTGACTTGCATAGTAATGAATAGACATGCATGTATCAACCAGACCTTATCCCCATTGAAAAGTTAAAAATCAAGGTCCCACATTATCACTATGTGGATAATAGCTTTATTTGACTCTTCCATAAGATATATTTCCACCAAGTTCCACCACAAGCTGAGTAGTGAGCCTGGACGAGAAAGTGAAAACAGCTTCAATAAACAAACATTTGCGAACAAAAACTGTAACAAATGGCGGCACCACCTCTTGAACAAATTTAGATCTATGGTCTGCATCCCCCATCAATCATCCGACCGTCCATGCATCAGCGTGTCCACAATTTACATTTTCCACTTTTTCCCCAAAACCGTCAATCAGACCTGCTTCACAACTTGGTGACCTATGGTCGGTTTCTACCTAGTTTATTAAAAGGTCATGGTTCAGTCATTTATTGGACTTTTTTCTTGTAATTTATTTGCTTTTACTTTTGAATTCCTCGTTTCGTAAAACCTTTACAAATCGTCTAAAAAAAAGGCTCTACCAATTGCATTGAAAATGCATACGGACAACATTTGGGAACCTTAATTTGTTCAAAAGGTAGCGATGTTAATCTTTTATTTCTCTGTTGTGTTTTTGCGATTTTCTTCCCTGTTTTGTTGCTTACATTCTTCTGAAACATGGTAGAAATGTAGCTTGTGGAAGGATTAAACAAAGCTGTTAAGTAGATGATGATATTCTGGATCACGGATTTTATCGATTTTTTCCACTTTGGTGTGTGTTGGTTAATTAAAACAAAAAATAATAATAATAACAATAATAATAATGATAATGATAATGACAATGATAATGACAATGATAATGATAATGATAATGATAATAATAATAAAAATAATAATAATAATAATAATAATAATAATAATAATAATAATAATAATAATAATAATAATAATAATAATAATTATAATAATAATAATGATAATAATAATAATAATTTAATAAACTCCCAAGAATGGGGAAGGTTTAAAAGGTAAATCTAGATATCACATTAATTAAACAAAAAAGAGGCCTGGGAGGTTCCTCGCATGGACAGATGAAAACATAGTGATATCATATATAATCATTGATTACAATGTAACTCAATGGTGGAATTGCAATGGTAAGTTTTAATCATTCTCCTAAACAGTCAATCAGATTCCCTTCAAACTTGTAGGTGATGTACCTTTGGTAAATTTATTCCAAGTTTATTTCCAATCTTATGCTTCAGTGATATTTTACGACTTTTTGTTTACTGCTTTCCAAGCTAAAAAATCTCTAAAACCGCCAGGCCAAATGCTTTGAAATTGCATACAGGAACTTCTGGGAATCCGCAGATTTTGATCTGTTCAACGAATGGTCTGGCAATTTTTTTTTTCTTATATTTGGGTGGATCTCTCTCAAGTTTGTTCAAATGGTTATAATCCATTGATTTGGAAAGCTATATCAAAATTTCGGTTCATTTTTCACCAAAAATACTGAAATATCTCCCAAACCGCTCTGCTAATTGCTTGCCTGAGAATATTTCTGAAGTCCACCAGACATTAATTTGCTATGGAGGCGGCTGTACACTAATTTCTGATGTTGTACGAGTTTCTTTTTATTACTTTGTTTTTTATTTTATTTTTTTTTAATTTCTATTTCTATTTTTTTTTTTTGTATTTTTTTTTGTATTTTAGCTATTTTTAAATTTATATGAAAACCATAACCCTGATTGTTTTGAAACTCTTTAAAATGTATCTTGTGGAAGGGGTAAGCAAACTGTTTACCAGGTGATGATAGTTTGGACCCCTGACTTCAATGCATTTTTCAATTCGGGTATGGGTCGATGCATGCATAGATGAGTTTATTACTATATGCGTCTATGGGGAATACAGTGGGAAGTCACCTCATCTACTTCTTCTGCAAAAGTGTCATCATTTTTACTTAAAACTTGGTGAAGATGTACCTGCAATGAATTTGTACCGAATTTGTTCATATTGTGGAAAAATTGTTTAAAAAATCTGCACCCAATTCGCGTAGCCAATCGCATTGAAATTGCATGTAGACACTTCAAGAAACCCCAAACTTTAATTTGTACCAACAGCTTTTTTATCTTTTTCAAATAATTGTGACTTTTTTTCTCCAAAACTATTACTCAGATGAGTACTTGATGGAAATGTGGCCTGTGGGAGGTTTGAACAAAAGTAGTGATACTCTGACTCTAAACAATTTTTGATACGAGTACTTGTCACCTGATACATGGAGTCCTGTTTTTTTTCTACTTCTAATATACCGCAAGCTATATTCTCTTCAAATATGAAGCGTAACATGACCATGTGTACCTGCTCACTTGTAAATGCTGCAGGCTTCAATATGTGGGACAAACCCAATGCTCATTCAAGAGGAGAATGAGTGAACATTTCCTTTACATCATGCATAAAGATGTAAACCAACCACTGGGCAGACACTTTTGCCTTCCAAACCACTCAGCAACAGATCTCAGGCTCGTTATACAGATCCTGGAACATATCCGCATCCCCCTGAGATGTCACGTACACTGTCTCTCAGAGTCGAAAGAGAACGACATTGGATGCACCAGTTAAACACTACAGAACCCTTAGGCCTTAATGTTATGGGTAGATAGACTTACTTGCCAAGTATTATGCTAAATATTTAGATATGATTCTATCTACCCGCACTTAATCTCTTTGACAACCTTTCTTCAAAGTTTGGCCTTAGGAACAGTGTAAAGCTCCAATCGCTATCAGTCTTATTCTCCCCTTATTCCACTCAATATGGAAAGCCATTTCCTTTTAAGGCTGAAAAACAGGCCTTGTACACAGAGCTTACTCTGTGCATACCAACCGCCATTCAGGTCTTACTCTCGTGATGCCTTCGTTTTCTGAGACGTCACACCAACTCCTTAAATCCAACAGTTGCCTGGTAGTCTCAGTCTGCGTCGTGACGTATGACCACCATGATGTTGACCTAACGTTAACTTGCAACGCTACCCCTGCCTATAAAAGCAGTGGGACACGGTGATCCTAACTGCCACTGATGAGTATCACTCGATACGAAACCGGTCTGGCTTTCTCTCCTAGTTTTGGTTCCCCGTCCCTGGTCTTGCCAGGTTTTACATTTTAATTACAATCTAGCTTAACTCGATCGCCACTAAATTGTTAACCATGAAGAACCATCATTGGGGGACCTATAACGATGTTTAAGTCAGGTGTAATCGACAAACGCACAGTTTAAGAATGCTTATGACAAAGATACCAAATGTTCATGCATGTATATACCGTTTTCGTCCAAGCTGTGGAACAGATATACATGAACTTCAAAAGTGATGTACCTTGTTAGAGTCCTTGTCACACATATTTAAATTAAAAGTATCATGATTTACCATTGTTTACTTGCTGATTGTAGGGGTAATATTGAATCTGACAAGGATAGTCATTCCCCACCAAACGGTCTCTTGGATGTCTTGATATACCAGACGACGAATCTAACTGATATGTCCAGTAACATTCAGGTCAATATATGCCTGACAAGTTCAACTGTTTATCAGTGATTTGAGGGTTCTGTCGGAAATTAAATACTACAGATAGACCACATAGATTTACTTCCATGTTTTAAAGGGACATTTCCAGCATTTTCGAAGTCGCTTGTCAATGGCTTTGAATTTCACGCATATACTTTTATATCAGGTTTGGGCATATTTTAGCCTTAATGTTAAGGTCAGTTGAGCTCATGCTGTTCACAACAGCCTTCTTGTTCAATTGTTAAGAACCGTACATGCAAAGGGCATTTGCAAACTGCAACAATGTATCCATTGGTAATCAGCAAATTGATATTTATGTCTAAACTGTGTCTGCAGCCTTGCTTTAAGGAGTCTCCGGAAACCCTTCAGAGTTCTACATGGAGTGATAATGTATCAAGTAAACAGGAACTTTTATAAATACAGTTGACCATCATGTCGACATATGTTTGCGTGCAGCGACAGTCTGTTTTATGGACACATTAACTATTACTTGTATTGAGCGACAGATGGCTCATTCATGATATCTACATGTGTGTGCAGCATACAGTATTTATTATCCGATACTAAAGTACATAACGCCTGTAGCAGTAGGCACATTCACTCAAACACTTACAAAAGTTGAAATCAAACTTTTTTCTGTGATACACATTTGGTAACAATGACATGAGTTAACGGCAAAATATTTAATTTAATGCGTTTTATACACAGTTTGGTCTACAATGTTCGCAGTACTGTTGATGGCGCCGCCAGCCTTTGATTATTGTTTTGCCTACTCAACTACTCAACATTTTTGCCAAGTTTCGTGCTGTTTCATAATAACATTTTTAACATTAGTCGTTTAACAGTCCACAATTATTTGTGTGTAAATGTAAATTTGGCTTTTAGCGCTTCCGACACTGCACAGTAGCTTTCCAAAAGTTCTACGCTGCAATGATTATTTTAGAGAAGCAGCACCATGGCATAAATAACATGGCACCATGAACGTTATTGACTTCGCATCTAGGATATTGGCCCAAAAGCACCAAAATCATGCAGGTACAGAGGATGGGCAGAATTTCCTCTGAGTCCGAGACGATTAGACAGGCGCATGATTTACAATAACATTCAAAGCTATTCTGAGTGCCAACCAAATCGAAAGCCTATGAGTTGCCACCAATGTTTTCCGACGGTGGGCTCTCTTTCTTTCTGCAGGGGAAGTTTACATTCTTGAAATAATAATCGTTTAAGGCAACTTAAACACAAACACACCGTCTCCTGGAGGACTATGCACTGATTAGAGCATGTCAATTTCACACTCCAAGACCCAGACTAATGCCATGTAGTTATACATGAATATAAACATCACGCTGACCGGTACTTTGATTCCTACCAACCACGTGATATGCGGTAAAAGCTGTACACACTGTTGTACTTTTGTGGGTGCACCCCAAGGACAGGGCCCATTATCTTTACACAATGTCTACAAAGGTTAGAATGGGTCTCGGATTCTAGAGCAATATAAGGCAGTGACAGAGTGTACGGGGGGGGGGGGGTAAGTGGACTAGACCAATATACAAACAAAAGGTATGTTGCTGGCACATATATCTGAATGGTACTGAAAACCCAAGAGCAGCTGGGTGATGGAGGGGGTGGAGGTGCTGGAGCATAAATGAGAAGGGTAAAGTCTTCCAGAGCTGTGTTGGTATACACCACTTATATGATAATTTCCGTCCTTGTAGCCTCATAAGGAAGAAACAATTGTGTCTGGCAAGCCATTCCTACAATTTGTTTTCGATTTATGAAGGGGCAAATGTGTGTTTTTCCAAGAAATTACTTTCTTTGACTGAGAATCCACAACTTTATGACAGAGCAAAGCAGAGCTTATCTAAAAATTTGAAGACAGATTCCCTGCAAATTTATTTTTTGGTTGGAATAAAGCTGATAAATTTCAGTTGAAACCAATAGTCCCATGAGAAATATACATTTTTCTTCTTCGTTATTGCCGCCTTATTTTTTCATTTTCAATGGTTTTCTTTTGGAAACTATACTTCCAGAGTATGCTTTAGTGATTAATGCCAACCGTGAGTGCGTTGCAGACGTACCCTGCACTAGCAGCACGTACAATACATGACTCAATGTGTTGTACATGCTGCCAATGCATGAACCTGAAGTGTTACTCCCTTTCCTCCATCATAACATGACCAAGATAAAATTAATAACACCTATACATGCCCCCAAAATGTTGGTTTCATCATTCCCTGTCCCGACCGAGCTACATGAAATTGTTGCTTGATCAGTGTGCATTGTCTACACCCCCCTCCATCTGTGGGTTATTTTTCCAAAATAAGGATTCAGATAAAGAAACCGGAACATGATACCTTCTACAATGCTTCCATGGATCTAGGCTTACATGTACATGTACATCTTTTTGGATATTATCACAGCAATCCATGAAACGGCAATCTGCTATTACAGGGCCACCTGTCAACTGTGTATTTGGACTTCCGAATCGAAACTGATTCCACATTTTTACAACACCTGTTCATATATCAACGGACAATGAATACCAGGCCATTATATGATACGGCCATGAGCAGCAAAATTATTCATATGAAAAAGCTATTTTAGAGGGCAATAATTGTACTTTTAAGGTCCAAGCATTGACTAGAACACAATCATTTGGAAGGTGAAAGGATATAACATACTCCAGCCTTTAATGTTTAAAATTAAGTTTTAGCCGGCCTGCTTTGAAATAAAGTGACTTTTGAACGTCAAGGTAGTTTGCTATAATTCAAACATTGCTACCAGATGGCGCAGCAAGCATGTAAACACATTTGGTGTGTATGAAAAGCGTAAGTAGCTGTGAACACTTTAACTCCCCACACTGTCTAGTGGCCTGTGGATTTTTATCATTTCTGTTTGCACCAACATTGTCGAGATCTTCATCTGACAATGAAGCGAATCTGTCAAGTATATTGTGTTCTGGAACATCAACGGGCACACACAGTATTTACCATGGTTCATAATTCATAGCAATAGCTGGTATCAGTAACCCATATGTCGAGTTCATGTATGAAAGCAACATTACTCGTTGTGTTTATATTTAATAAATTATATTTGTTGAAACCAAGTTCATTGGCTGTGTAAATTATCACACATTCGTGTTCTCTGTAGGGTACCACTTCAAAAAACCATAGTCTAAGAGTCCCATGAGGAGCCCAAATGGCCCACAGGCTGGTGCACCTGTAGCAATTGTGAAAAATTCCATATGTGATATAAAGCTTTTCCCACTGATACTGTAAAATGATTGATTTAACTCGTATTTATTTAGCATTCATCAATATTGAATGTAGAAGAATTTGGGAAATTCTAGGTAATATGCACGTGTAACTTTATGGGTTTTTTTCTGAGACTGCACAGTGCCATTATAGAGTGGGGCACATGTTATTGTTTACATGAATTTACCCATAATTCCTGGTCATACTGCTGTTCCCGCTCTCTCTTTTTTTGTAAGGTGAAAAATTCCCACAGAGTGTATTACCTTGTTTTTCACCTGTTCCCCAGGCAAGGATTTCTATTGGACGACACTGTCTTAGCACCCGGGAATAAATATTTCAGGTTCTGCTCTATCGTGGTCCTTGGTCTTACTGTTTGCCGGTGCTTTAAGGTGCAGCTCTGCTTCACTGTTTTCTAAAAAAGATTTACGTAGCCGCATCGAGGAGTTCAGGGGATCTAGACTTTTTCTGTTTTGACTTGTTTTGGCATTTGGGAGATCTTGATTTCAACATGTAGCCAAAGAGTTCTCTGAAGTTTGGGCTTTTTATAATTTTTCCGCGGAGTAAAGTTTATTATTTCGGCTAGGAAATCCATGGTGGACTCGAGGTTTCCTATTTCGTCTTGGCTGTTAAACTGAGAACGTTGGTCACAGAATCCTCCATTTTCTGGCTTATATTCTTATGATTCCCCTCATTTGTGTCCTTC
Source organism: Hermodice carunculata (assembly GCA_964020975.1). NCBI lineage: Eukaryota > Metazoa > Annelida > Polychaeta > Eunicida > Amphinomidae > Hermodice > Hermodice carunculata. The sequence goes on along the minus strand of OZ026626.1, from coordinate 8,664,520 downwards.
TTATGTAAGCTTAATTTTTATAGGGATCTGGCTGCCTAATTCACGACCAGAAGGATTTGAGGATAAATGTAATGTAGGGAGAGGATTCGTCCATTCATTTTTATGGAGACCCGTGCACTTTCCATAATAATGTTTGGCGATATTTTGCTGAAGTTTACAGACATAGGTATTCAGCTAAAAGAAATGCACGTCTCAGTAATAAAATGTTGAAACCAGATTTAATTGCTGAGGACTTGGGGGAAGTTTGATAAAGTTAATAAAATGAAACTGTATTTAAATAACGAGATAAGTTTACGCTGAAAAGGTTTAATTTTGCGACATACAAATCGTCACAAGATTAGGTTCAAGATGTGTGTATAATTGGACAAGTAGGGTTCCGGTTTTTTTTTTTTTAAAGGTTGATTAGGAGAACTTTTGAGTTGCAAACTGAATGTATTCGTAATGTCATGGCCCAGTGGTCTGTAAAAGTTTTTAGGGGAAGCTTGAGATTTTTTCTGAAAGGCCTTGGTATTGGGATTTTTTTCCCTCTCAAGCTATAGTAGATTGTTCTGTTTAATTGATGAGAAGACATTCACTAAGTCAAAACTCCTTTCCGTAATATAGAACATTGAAATCAGAGGTTTGTAGATTTGCAAAAAATAAATTGAATCACATGTGATAGTTGAAAACATTGAAAGAAGTTGTGCGACATAAGTATGTATTAGCTTAAATTTTGGAAAAGTAGTGAGATGGGGTAAGGAATTCTCCTGCGTAGTATCATTCCTGTAAAACAAAAGCAATAGTCTATTTTGGTGGCTTGTTTGCAATGTTGGAGTGCATTCTGATGTAAAAACGTTTCACAAACTATCATGAAGTCAAATACTTTGAGACGGGCTTTGATAGATTTCAAGGATCAGTTGATCAAACCCGTCAGGTTATATAATCCATTCAGGCGACCAGGTTTGCGTTATAGGAAATGAATACAAAGCATGCTTTAGTTTAAATGTTCGACTGCAGGAATTTTAAGCATTTAAATTCAGATTTTGCCCTTTGATTAAAATAAGAAAGCACTGTCACTGATAAGAAGTATTTTCCACATGAGTTTTTATGAATACACTGGGGTTCCGGGTCTGGTATGACAGCCAATGTATTTTTTGTCACTTCAACATGTCCTCTGTTACTCTAGATTACAAAAGGTAACCAATATGTGTTGGTTTTCTTTTCGGAATTTTATCCTTTGTTTTTGGCGAAATTCTAAAGTTTGAACCTGTTAATTTTGTATGTTTGTATGCTGGTGACTGGACCAAGTCCGCAAAGTGATTACCTGCATGTGCACCACGGCAAAAATGTCGGTTGTATGCTCTATGGTACGAGAGAGTTTTATAAACATATTATATTTAGTTGAGGGGTTAGCTTGTAACAAGGATGTTAATCAGATCCCACATTCCCTGGTACTTACAAATCCAGGATTTTGAGTTTTCCGGCCTGGAGGGAAACTTAACCTGGTCAATCACTGTGGCAGTGGGAACTTTAATTATAGATATTTTTCTTTGGGGCGGTGATTGGTACACACCACCTGGTGTCGTTTTAAAAATTGATTTTGCAGACGCACTTAGCGGATGGCAGTCTCCTTTGTTTAAACATTTCATTACAAAAAACGCACACACATTTCAGTGACAGACACACTCACGCAATGTTTATCAAAATATTGTTTTCAGGCGACAGAGTAGTTCTACAGTTGCAGTGAGTTGTACTGTTTGAAGTCCAACTCCTATTGGCTACTCCTTGGTTACGGTTGGGGGGGGGGGGCGGGTATAGTGAGTTGTACATTTCTGGGATGCGTCGCCGCCCTACGTCGCACTGCTATTCAGGCTTCCCATTGGTTACTTCGTAGTTACGGGATAAGATCATAATACAAATATTAACCATTGTTCAAGAACAAAAACATAGAATCTTACCCTTAAATTTTCCATAAACCTACATGCAAAAGAAGCAGAACATTTTTAACAGGAGCCTTAAATCAATTATGAGCCCTCAAAGTAAAGTCCTGACGCATCCGAAATACCGGGTGTACTGAGGGAAAGGGACCAGCATATATGTTGGAAAAAAGGGAAAAATCTATTAGAAATGTCTGGACCCAGTGAGAGTCTGTGTGTGAATAGAATAAGGAAGCCGTTTAGAAAGGGATAATCATTCTCCAACCTTACTTTGTTTATGACTAAGCCAATGAAGACAATATAGGTGATCTAGAAGATCTTATTTTTTCTCAGGTTCTGCCGTATGAGCAGGGATTCCACACGACTATTCACTGCAAACAAAGAGGCGTTGAATGATGTACAAAACTTTTGGGCATCAGACCAACTCTGCCTTTTTATTTCCCAGCTATCCAGACTCACAAATGCTGATCTCTTGCAGTACACAAACGTAAATATGGCATTAGAACTTCTGAGCAAGCATTGAGGAATATGATAATTTAAGACGTCCATATCTGTTTTATGGTTAATAAAGATGTCTATTTTACCTCGATGAGCCGGTCTTATTTGGATTCTAATGATATCCCGAATCTTAAATGATTCCAAGACAGGATTTGTGTCAATTTGAAACTTTATTTTTGTCTGACGCAATGCACTCCATGACTAGAGAATCCTTGGAGTTCCATTGATGACGTAACTATATATTTGTATATCATAACACAACTTGAATGTGTTACTGAAGATATAGTCAGTTCTTTCTGAATAGGTATCAGATTGAAATGTGAAATTTCATACATTTTCACCAAATATAAATGTGCTATTTTGAACTTGGTGCAGTAATTTTATATGAATACAACGCATTCTTAACTGCTGATTGATTTCATGTGTAGCTGGTTGTGTAATATAAAGCTGGGTGCACTTCAACGTATTGAATGGTCTCACAGAGATAAACAAAGAAGCTGTCTCCCAGGCAAAACAGGTTTGGAATATGAGTGATAATTCCCCTTCGGTAAAAAATGCCCCCCCCCCATCCTATGCTGATTTTCATCATGTCCTTTTAAACAAATAACATAACAGTGTAACAAAAAATACGACTCAATGAGCTTACTGTAAAATTCAGGTACAGTGTGCGTCTGAAATGAAATGCTACTACTGAGATGGAACACTGCACATCGACTTTGTGTCAAAGGATGCGAAGAAAGGAAAATTGGGAACTGTTGCAGAGCAAAACACCCTTTAGATGCATGAAGCAACAAGGTTTGCCACAGACCTCCATGTTTTGATAAACTTTTGACCTTCAAACTTCCGTTTTATCCCAAAATATTGGGCCTGGTGCATATTTGAAGTATTCCTTTGCACTTTGTAGTCGTTACTTTTATCACAACATCCATCAAAGTTTGAGATTCTTATGTAAAGCAGATACCAGCGATCAGCTGATCAGAGGAGATTAAAGTTGTCTTTGTCGGGGAAATAAAATGATGACAAAATGGTCCTATTTTGATAGTTGAGCCATCATTGCCTTCATTAACAAACATGAATCCACCAAATTTACACCCTTGTGTCGTAGTGCCAGTCCAATTAAATGTAACAAGTTGTAATTGTATATAATACCCATGGCACGTGGTGAAGGTTGCCATGCCACGTGTCAGTCTGTCATCGCAGGGAAAACATAGTTGTGCCAGATGTAGATCTATCACGTTATTTTGTGTTATTCGATATATGTGCAATTTGCCTGCAGAAAAAACCCTATAAGTGTAAACACTGATTGTTCCCAGACCTATCCCTATCATTGTTGGATATTGTACGTCAATAGTAACACAGGGACCAAGTGTATATGACACACTCTCCAACTTGTTATGTCGCTCAGCATGCATCACTTTTGATGTGATGAATTGGTCATGTCTGAAGCCAGTAATTACGGAGATAGCTAATGAAGACCAATATATCATCATGAAAATTAGACAGTGTCATTACCATATCCAAACCGTAGTCCTAACGAAACAAATCCAAGTCAGTTCCGACCAGAGGCAATGTTTCTTGGTATGTATAGCTGAAACATTTAAATTTATAGTTCGTATTTACCCAAAAGAAAACGTAAGTGCAAAGGTCCATAGGGGGAAAAAACCTTATCTAGTTTTCACATGACAGAATGCAAAAAGTTTTGTTTGAAATTATAAGCCTATTTCAGTAAATTGGCTTGAACAGTTGCATCATTCATGCACATACAGGACCATACAATTTATGGAAAGGGACCAAAATTTGCAGCACATCAGAGAATTTGTAAGTGGAGGTTCTTAACCTGTTGAAAATGTCAATAAAATTCAGTATTTAAAAAGGTACTACTTTCAACCACCATCTCAACAATGATCATCATCCATATAAGTCCACAAAGCGACACCAACACCAACATCGATCCGTCAGAAAAGCCTTCTAGGCATAAAATGACCATCAATAAGAATCTAAACAACATGATTGTATAATGCGATGTGTTTTAGGCATGTAGTTAAAGACACGATGTTGTTTTAAAGGAGATAAACTAAGAGTATTTCAAAAAGAAAAGTGTTTGAATTTTCAAATATAGTAAGTTCATTGGTTCAAATGTTAAACATCAGCCAGAAGCAAGTGACATTAGGCCTCCTATCATTAAAATGCAGTCAAAAATGCATTACAATAGTCAAAATTTGTAAGGATAGCAGTCACATTTCAAGTTGGTGTCCAGAAGTATTTTTTGAAAGGACATTTAAATGTTCAAGAAAGCATATAATCCCACAAATCATCTAATAAGTCAATTATTAGGGTAATAATTTAGAATTCCAAAAATGTAGTATGCCATTGTAAGTCATCTGTAAGTCAGACAAGCATAATGTACATCTAACTCGTGGTTCTATAAAGTTCAAAAGGTCAAATTGTAAAACAGTCCTAATTATTGTAAAATTCTACTACCTTTATCAGAGAAAGAATTCGGTTTTATAAAAAGAGAGAGAGAGAGAGAGAGAGAGAGAGAGGGGGGGGATCATTTGAATTCCTAAAGTTAACTGTAAGTATAACTGTTTTCCTGTAACAGTTTTAATTTTTAGCATTTATAATCAGACGTAGTTCAACTTGTCAGTCAGTTGATTTAGATGCTAATTATTTGTACAAGAGAGAGACAGAGAAAGAGTACATTAAACACTTTGAGCCAACCTGACATGACTTTCACAATAAGAAACTATATTCATCAGACAATTACAAAAAACAGCATCAGTTTCACTATACTTGGAACACTTACTGCACTGCAATATGTGCAGAAAATGCCTGAATGTTCAAATTGTTACCAAATATATAAGGGTTCCATGAAAAGAGAAGTGGATAACAGTTTTCAATGATATTGATGAGACCAAACCGAATACCAGTTTAACCTTGTCAGATCCAGGATTATTTACGAAATAGTAAGACATGCTAGTGTTCGTCGTCAGAAGGATCCATGACCAACAGTAATGAGATTTAAACGAATGAGAGTATCTTCTACCTGACTTGGAACAGGTTACCAACACAATGGCAGTGGGTTAAACCAGTTTTACGGGATCCCAATCCTCCCACTTTGGAAAACACTCACATTCATTTAAAGTGGGCCTAAAACAAATTTAGCCCTTAATATTAACGTACAGTTATAAAAGGTAATTACCTGACCATAGTTCACAGACATCATCCAAACAATGACAGGACAATTAAGAATTTTAAGTTAGACTACTATTGATGCAATAGAAGTTGTGCATCGATAGAAGTGCATCTTTGAAAAACTATCAACGAACTCTTCATTACTGGAACCAGAAACGTGAAAGCCAGAAGTGCTGACCTATGTTTGGTTACTTCATTTGTAAGAATGTTTTCCATATACCGCCTTTTTGGGGTGAATTGATAAAATACAGCAATCAATACACTTTGGTGATCAGGCGTAGACCAAAGGCGGATATTCAACGGTGCCTCCATGTAAGGCTGGTTGTGATTTCTTAAAATTCCACAAAAGAAAATCTGCTGAATTTGTGATTTTCTATGATACCGTAATAATAAAAAACTACCTGTGCATGTTTTTCTGTGAATGCCAACTTCAATAAAAACGATTTGTACATTTATTGATGGCCAGTCAGGGCGAAAAATGTGCCATGTACGCGTAAAATGAAAGGCAAATTTATAAAGTTGAAAATGTATTTTGCAGCATGCTTGTGTAAACATTACTTGAGCGTGTGTTGGGAAGCCCGGTTTCCTACATAGAGCAATTTCATTTTTATCTTGTAAGCACTGTTTGTTATAACGTGCCTGACACATACGATATGCCATACAGTAATAGCGAAAGAGATATATACGGTTGCCACTTGGATAAACCAAACATTTTTCAAGGCTTCCATCAATATATTTGTTTTTGAAATATGAGTGTGTTCTTTGCTTAAAAATGTTCATAACTTGGTAGGCAATTAAAAACCAAGAGTACTCTCTAGGACTAGCGTAGAACAATTGAAGGTCGATTGAAAGGCGTGCAATATGACAGCTGCAAACTAAATACACAAACTGATAATAACCTTGCGTAAATTTAATTAAGATTGGGCTATTTCCTGTGGAACCATCGTAAATGGTAAAGACGTCCTTTCGTATCATTCCATGTAGCAATGTGACATTAATGTTGAAGGAATGATGAACCTTGACATTCCAAAATTGTGTATACATGTCTCCATATTTGGGTATAACACAAAAAGGCATCAACAAACTGGAATCTGGAATCTGACAAGCTTTAATATATACTTTGCATTTTTTCAATTTTGACTGCCTGAAACGTAATTCGGGCGTTCGTACATCAACAATATACTTATCATAATAATCATGAATAAGCACATTAAAGCTTTTTTAAAAATAGTCATGATAAAAGTTGATCGCTGAAATGAAACTTCTGCGTGCAAAGAAATGTAGCACTAAGCCACCTGCTTCTGGGTACAATTTTTAAACAAGAATACGATACGAAGCTTACATATACTTCGCAGGTGCTTCCTACATTTTGTGCCATCATAAAAACATAAATAATGTCAATGATATAATATAATTCCCAAATTGTATCTGATGTGACGGCAAAAGTGTATATTATTGTTTCTTACATTAATATTACATGCATGACGTACCACCGCTGCTATCTGCTGCAGTCTGTAGGAGAAATTATTTTAAGGTCCATAGAATATATAAACAATGTAAGATATTAGAAGTCTGCTTGCTGAAACGCGGACATCACACTCACTCGCAATCTACTGATACACGCCTTTAAAAAAATAGAAAACAAGCAAAACAATTAAAGAAAATAAAACAAAAAAAAATTATCCCTCCCCCCTAAAAAATTGAAAAAAAAAAATAGAAGAAGAAAACGGCTTCCACAGTGATTTTCAGAACCAACACACTGTCCCAAAAGAGTGGTTCTTTTTTCATGAGATGACTTTCGCTCAGATTAAATTTTCATTGTTCATTTGAAATAAAAAGATTTACGACACTGGACCTTGTAAACACTCAGACTGATTGAAGAAGCTACAAAGATGCGAATAATGTCACTGTAAATATTGTCAACATGTTAAACCGAATATATTGTCATATCTTAAAAATTACGTGTGTGAAAACATACACACATACATACATACATACATACATACATACATACATACATACATACATACATACATACATACATACATGCATACATGTTGAGACACAGCTGCAGTACCGCTTACAGAAATATTCCACCTCCTGTCACAATGTTCTTGGCAATGACCACTTCAAATGGTTTAGCTGTTCAACCACTCAGACATCCATTCAATTTCCCTGTGTCACATTTTGAAAAGCAAAAAATATAACATGTGGAGTTGCAGTGCGACAGATGTACCTCAGTTCAATAAAGTGACCTTGAAGACTGGCATGACCAATTCAATTCAGCCACATTCTTAATGGTTGCTTTGATTTTTAAAAGAGTGAGGTGGTATTAAATTCACAAAGTATATATGACTGTTTGTTTTATAACCCGCTTCTTTCAGTAGTTTCACCTCCATGCTCCAAGTCCCGGGCTTGTTGTCGAGTTCACAAGCAAAACAAAAATAACTATGAGCATGGTACTTCGATAGCAATCATGCATGCGTTTCTATCGGCTATAAATTTAGCTGTTTTTCTTAATGCATAGCTAGGTATGAACTGTTGTAACTGCTGTTTTACTACCGAACAAAGCCTTTTTGGAGCGGAACTAAAAGTTTCTACTTGTACTACCATTAATGTTCAGCCAAAGATTGACTGGCTCACTGAATTAGTAAATGTAAACTAACAATTTGCTAGTCGCAGTATCGTGACGTCTGAACTTTGTATGGCCTTTTGTGCTGTTGGAGCAGCTGTACAGCAATAGTTTAGCGTCTCGAAACTTAGAAAATGTATACTCACTGCAATTATAATGTTACTACTGGGGCATTGGTTTAGTGTGATGATGTCCTGTAGCATGTGCTGGTCTATTGAATGGATGTCTTGTAACATGTGCATTGTCAAAAATACAGTTGCCTTTACAGCCAGGTTAGAGCCTCCATACGTCTCTCGTCATCCTTAAACCCACATTAATATTTATGGTCCGCTTCCTTGTATTCAGCAGAAGCACGCCTACATGACCAACATTTGCTCTCTGGCTAAGGCCAAGGACAAAACCCACGACTGCATCATAAAGATTGGAGGTGAAATGTTGCACAATATATAATTAAGAAACAATGATTATTATAGTGAAAATATAAACTCGTTGTCTGGCTTCATGATAAATAGGCCTAATACCAAGTTAAATGGAAGACCAGTCCTTGCCTGTGTATTAATAGGTCAACTATAAGGGTCTAGAGCAGACTCATGATGCACTAGGAAAAGATATTTTGCGTGTCACGGAAGATCACTTTTGACTTGATGGTGAGGGATGGGGTGGCTATGGGGTCAAAAGGTCTGACGTCAAATGCCGTTAAGTGCGACAAGTGATATGGCTCCTTAACTAAACAGTCCCATTCCCTTAGGTATCTGGTTGGGAATCCACTTAAGCTAAACAAATGGTTTATCACATTTATACCAGATAGAAGCACTGTCTCACAAAACATGAGCGCATCCATGATCCTGACAATTTCATTTTCATTTTCATTTGTTTTTATGAAATAACTGTGCGAAAAGAGTGGTCCACGGCTTACCATAGACCACACTTGTGGCTCTATATTAAGCAACAACTTTCCTAAGCATTCAAGATGATTAAGTTTCAGAGTGCACCAAGGAAAGCTGTTGACCAGGGTTTAATTGTTACCATAAAACCTCTTTGCAACATTCATTCAAATTGTTCATTCAAAGAGTAGGATAATAGATCCTGTTCTGGGTCAAGGACACAGTTGGCTTGTATCTATAATAAAGTTAATAATATACAAGCTCAGTCAAACAGATTCCATAAATGTGCCAGTAGCATTAGGACTATATCATGATGGTAATGTGGCAACGTCTGTACTTTGTGTGCAAATTAGGTGATGATCTTCCCACCCCACCCCCCGTCAAATGCCGTTTACCATGACAAGTGCCATGGCCCCTCAGGTGGTGCGTTTTCGGGTCAGTAAAGGTGTAAATATCTGAAAGATGGCACATTAGTACCCTACATGGACTAGAGAGATGACATTTCTTCACAGCAAACCAGTAATTTGAAGGGAGATGTAGGAAAAAACGTATTTAATGAGTTGGTGTACCTTGCCCGGTGGCCATATTGAATTCTGTATTACGTAGTCACTACCCCTCTTAAATGGTGGTTTCATATGATTCTCTGACCATGAAAACATTGGTATAGACACAAATTTTATCTTGCTAGCAATCTTTGAGATATTGCTAAAAAGCTGAATCTAGGTACTGGTCGCCATAATTTGCATGCTTCATGAAATCCTCAACAATGACTCACGGTCATCAACTGCATTCTGAAATGGGACTACCAGGGCTACCGGAATCTGCAAAGAAAAAACTTTATCCGCCAGATCCAGGTTCACCACCAAAAAGGCTTATGCCACCCCCCCCCCCCCCCCGACAATTAGTATTGCAAAATTTAGAACCTGCATGAAACATGAACCAGAACTTGTAAAGATTTTATGTAGCTTCAGAAGTGACTAAATGTTAGGTATATGGGCATGTACATAAAAAAAATAAGGCCAATTGAAAAAATTGTATTTGGAAAAAAGGTTCATGTGATTTGGCACCGATGGTGGTCTCACAACAACTCATAACAGACCAAATAGGGAATATTTTCTTGGACAAATTAGGATTAATGCTGCTGACCAGGCAAACCCTGATGCTTTTAGATCCATCTGGTGAGAGAAATATCCTTACTCAATAAAACTGGATTGTACTTTTTGTATAATTTATTATGAATGGTAACATTGGCAACAAAAAATCAGAGGACTCTGCTGCAACTTTAAAAATGCAATCATTTCAAGAGCCAAGAGATCTCTTATTTTGAAAATATAATGATTCATTTATCATGCTCGCCTTTTATATCTGCGATCTAGCCTCAGTCCTCAGCCAGGCGAGCAAGTAGCATATAGAAAATACAGAATGGGTAGCCTATTGAGGATAACATTGGGATCACGTGTTGTTGGATTTTCATGTTTTTGTGTGGCACAGCCTTGCCAAAGCATGCAAAAAAAAAAAAAAAAAAAAAACGAGTGATCCCAAGGTTATCCCCAATGGGCCACCCATACTGGATTTTCTTTCTCCTATGTCTGCAAAGGGCAAATACGCACCAAATCAAAATTCTATTGGAGAAATAAGTTCAAAGACAACGCAATTTTTAAAGTGGGAGGAGTCGGTATATTATCAAACACACCATGGCCTTTCATTGGCGTGTCTATGACTTGCAGCTAATGGGTGACACGTCAAATGAATGATTATAATTGCAACTTTATCCTTCATACCCATGTGGAATATTAATTGGAGTCTGACGTCAGACTGCCAGCCGTTTTTTAATCAAAATGTCGATCTCTGAACTGATAAATTTTATTCTTACTTTGCCTAAAAGGATAATGTTTTAATAAGAAGAAATGAAATAAGAAAGTACGATACAAAAACAAAACAAAACAAAAAAACAAAAGAAAACAGTCTGAATTAAAATGTGTACTTTGGAAACGTTGGGATCCTTTTTCTATTCATCACAAGAGCTTCAGAAACATTCAAGGAGATGCAAGTTTATGTAAATGAATAATGGAAATATTACAGAAATACACTGACAGTGTAAAGTATGGTCCAGATAAATTGGGGCTCTAGTATCAACCTCGGGAATTATAAAATGCTGCTACATATTTTAAAGAAGAATCCAGTGATCCGAATGTTTTTAAAGAAGACTTTCTAAATTTAAACTGTAACCATTTAAGAACATGTCAGTGCATTCATGGAGAGCTAACTGACATTGAGTGTCTGCACACGGTCATACCACAATAGAAAAATTATGTATGTTGGGGTTACTGCAAAATTTAGGACGTTCTCAGTATGACTTTAGGTGCTAAAAGTACCACAACACTCACTGTAATGGCGACTCTTAAATTCAATTTATAGGGACTTTGTACCATCATGACGTAGAATAGTTACACTTAATGGCGGTACATGTAAGGTAAGTTAAAGTACGCTATGCCTGCATTATTATAACATACGAACGTCAAGCAGGCCTACTGATCTCATCGTTCACAGATATCCAAACGAATGTGTCTCCTCATAAAAGCACATAGCTGTGATAAGCGACCTGAGCTTATTTCATATTGCCAAGAACAAGAATGTGCTCTTATCATGGAGGTATGCCAGGAAAAAGTTAAAAGGGCATGACTCATGGGCTGTTGATACCAGGTCGATGCCTATTACCTAGGTGTCATTTAGTATTAGTGGATTCTCATTTGGTCAAAATTCAGCAAGCAGGGCCTGCACAATGATACTCTGCGTGAAAAAGGTTCGTGCGTATATTGTTCTAAAACTTCAGTGGAAATTCTGGGGAATACTTTAAAACAAAACCGTTTTCGAAGAACAAAACTCACACCAGGAAAAAAGCGATCTGGTGATTATTTTTCCAGAGGAAAGGCAATTTATATGTAGCAACATCAGTCAATAAGGCAACAGGAAATTTAACATGAAACTTGAGAATTCTGAACCGCTGACTTTCTGTTACAGGTATTGTTACCAAGTGATAGATTACTTCAATGGTTTATTTGAAAAAACATATTGCTACACAACCATGCAGTATAAAGGTAGAAAATGCAAGGAAGTATAAATAGAGCTTCTCCTTCCCTTTCTTAAGATCGAATCCATAAGTTTAACTAGGCAGTGAGGTGATTCGTAAAAGGAGGATTTGCTTTGTCTCTTTATGCATTGCAGAAAAGATATTATCAGCAGTCTAAACGGAATACTACACAAGCCCAATGACACCCACGAAAACATTCTTTAAAAACTCGTAAGTAGGACTTTATCTCCAAATAACGACTTTTTTGTCGCAATTACGAGCTTTAAAACTCATAACTACGGGTTTGTCTCGTAATAGCGAGTTTTTTAATAACAACGAATTCATGGAACTGGATATTTTTCGATTTTTGATATGCTTTTTTTTTTAAAACTGAAAGTAACGGTTTTTTTTCGTATTTTCGAGTTTTTTAAACTCGAAATTGCGAGTTTTGGTCACGTAATTATCAGTTTTTTTTTCGACTTCCTAAAATGCCAAATCTTCGTCAATGATATTAACAGTGTGCCAACAGAGTCACAAATGCGAAGTCCATACAGTATTGATATCTAAGTCTGCAAACTAAACTGATGAGCTTTTGTCTTTTTTGCAAGTGTGGAAATTATTAGGACCTGGTTCGCTGCATACTTAATAACATTTATGCACAATGTTTAAAACGTGAATAAAAAAGGCATACGTTTATATTATGATACGTTAAAACGGTAAAATGTTTTGTTTCATGGTGTTAATTTGTAGATTACAAGTAAGGTCAATATGCTTCACATTTGTTCACCCTTATATCACAAGCTTTCAGGTCAAGTTGATTAAAATTTGCGAAGTATATATCTTAAGTTTTGATTGTATCAGCAACCTTCTTGCCTGTCAATATAATTGTCAAAATTCTTTCAAACCGTCAAATAAACTCTTAAAAGAATTTCAGACCCTTATATAAGACACTTCAGCTCTACCTCGTTTTGGTTACTAATTGGCATAATTGATGCTAATCACTGGAATTTAACAGCATTCCAAATGAATAATTTATCATAATGTGGCATAACAGGTACCAGTAAAGGTTCTGACATCCCAGAACACGAAAAATCCGTGTGATAGTATTTAAAAACAACTATCAGCATTCACAAGTCTAAAGTGCTTCAGTTTTACTTTCACTGTAACCTTAATGATTGACCTTCTATCACATATGCGATGCTGGAAAGGCGTTCACAACGTGCAAAATGCTACAGATGTATGCATTACACATAGTTCTGTCTCATATCATTCAAAATTTGACCAAATAGTTATCATGTCCCCTGGTGAATGGTAGGCCCACCTAGTCTAGCAAGAGAATGCCAGGTATATAGACAATAATGAAGTAAATTTTAAATTTAAAGTTCTAGAATCACCACAAATTAAACAAATTTTAGTTAAGGCAAGTAAGTAAACATTTTGCTACATGTACTACAGAAGGCAACGAATAATTTTGGGGAAAGGACACATATTTTGGTTTTGAAAAAACACACAAAGAAAAAGGAGAGAATACCATCAAAGAGTGTGGCGATGTGTTAGTAGTTTGGACTTGAATGGAAAGGGCATACTTGGCTCTATATTTTGAACAAGTTTGGTATTTTTGGACATATTGGACAGTTTGTTTGTTTGTTAATTTGTTTTTCACATCAAGTATTGTAATTCACGTCTTTTATTTTAATTTGGGAGGTTTGTCGAATTTTGGTATCAAACATGTCCTGGCAATTGTCGCCAATTGGAAGTCATCAGAAAAAAATATTGTTGCAATAGGTTTTAAAAACTTGTTATAACGAGAATAAAACCTCCAATCGTGACTTTGAGTTTCAAAAACTCTTATTTACGACAAAGAACTCTTAATTTAAAAAAATCCTCGTTATCACGAGAAAAAACCTCGTAATTTCAACTTTTGAAATCTCCCTTTTACGAAAAAATGCTCTTTTTTACGAGAGACAAAGTTGTAATTTCGAGCTTTTAAAATAAGTTCGGGTGGTCTCATAAGGTTTCCGTGGAATACATATTAAAACAGAAAAGAACTTTAAAATCTAAAAATTAGTTCATCAAATAAAGAGTATATATTTATGTATTCTCCGATGCAACCTTGAAATATAGGGACATACAATATTCCAAGATTTCGAACCAAGACATTTTTATTTTTATGCAACATATGCATAACAGTAAAACTACCCATTAGGCACTGTCAGATGGTGCACAATCACAACTTCTGGTTCAAAATGTATATGATGATTTGACCGGATGAATGGTCTCACCTAATATCTTCAGAAAAACATTACCACACTCACAAATTTCAATCCAACATTGAAAATACAGCTTAATACCAGAAACGACAGATATTCACGAATTAGCAAAATATTAACATTCATGTTAAAGGGATATATTTGCTTTGGCACAGAAGGTGATATGTGGGTTAAATACCAATACATACGACGCAAACCCATTTATATTATTTATTGCACTGAAAGAATTTTATATTGAGTGAGTTAAAAAAGGATGCTACTCTATGTTTGACGATTATCATTTGCCAGGGTAAAATTCAAATTGAATGACTCACTGTTGATCATATTACCTAAACATTGTTGCCAGTCAATTGTGACACACCTGCATTAATGACGTGACACATTGACATTTAGACAGAATCAAATGGGTTCGAGCGATGTTTAAGTATATGTCGCTTGTGACGTAAAATAACTTCGACAAATCTAAACAAACAGGGCACACCAGCTAAGCATTGAAAATAGGCCTAGGACATATTGTTTTGCGATGAATACCCAATTTAACATACAATGAACAAACCCTTATGTGGTTGGCGAGTGAGTTTCTATTTTCTCTCACCAAGAATCGTTGTTGGTGGGGAACTCACGAGTGACCACATATCACGAGTAATTGCCCCCACCACCAACGATCCCGTGTGAGAGAAAACAGTTAATACATCTCAGGCATGTAAATTTTTCGATTTATTTTTTTAATGTTTTGTGGACAAGAGTATCACAGTTTCAGTTTACAAGTGTCCGGCTTGACATATAACTCAATTTTGGAATTCCATTGTATAAATTTTCCATTACTTTTATAACGTAGTATTAACTGATACAGACATTGAAAAGTCGTTCTTGTTCTTTTCTCTCAGGCTGGCATGTTTTGCCCTTTGAAATTTAATCTGGTTCTTTTCTGATACAAAATGTGTCTCCCTGCCACAACTTGTAAGAAATGATATAAAAAGGCTTGAAGGTGAGTATTTACTTGATTATATGTGTTTTCAGAATGAAAAGTGTTAACTATAAATTCAATGTAGTATGGACATAATATCTCTCAATGTGAGAGGTTATGAGAAATTTTGTTAAAAGAAAATGGCCATTTTGACGGTTCCAAAAGAAAGGCTCTATATTGTGTGCTTCTGTTGTATGCCGAGTCTCACAGTGATCACAGTGATTAAGAGTCTGCAGTTATTGAACATTCAGAAACAGTGGTCACACTCAGTTTGACTATGCAGAATGTACAATGGAGAGTTAAGATTCACTTTATTTTCAATAAGAATATCGATTAGTTTTTAATCACGTGATAGGTCTGTACCTTGCAGAAATAATCGTAATTGGTACAATGTAATTTTCAAAGGATGTGCATATTAGCAGGCTGTTATGGTCAAAGTGTGTGCCAAGTAGTCTCTCATTTCTACAACAAACGACGACTATTTTCTTTACAAAGAGCCTGCACAAATGACAGCTTTGCCAACCAGGCACAAGTGCATACCCATTCCTCAATGTGCACCCCTTTGGCAGAGGGAAATTCTTTTATACACAATTCAATTTTACATCACTTGTCACATAATTCCAATTGACAATGGGGGGATGGGGGGCGGGGGGGAGGTTGTCAGCCAAAACATAAGTCAATACGTATTTGGGCACAATATCGCATCCATTTGTTGAATAATTACTTCAAAATTAATCCAAGTAAAGAAACAAGTGAAATGAGCACAACTTGTCATTGTATGTAACTGAGGTTATTTTGGCGGTGCTAAAATAATTTACTTGTAACGAAAATTTAGATTTGAGGTAAAGCTTATCCTTCTTTTCAAGCAGATATTTTCTCTCTCTCTCTTTTTTTCTCTCTCTCTCTCTTTATATATATATATACCCATCCTACTCCTAGTAATCTGTATAAGGGTCATAATAAAGTCTGCAATACATCACTTTGATGTAGTATATTAGCACGCCACGAACAATAGTGCATCATCCATCGTATAGAATTGATCCAAAATCAATATGACAAATGTAATATTCTTGTTTTTTTCTCTGTACTATATTTTGTTGTATATGGAACAAATATTTCGAAGTTTTAAATAGCCTAAGGAGGGAATTAATATATGAACTGTGTATAAATACATGAAAAATAGTTATTTTTAGTGCTGTGGATGGAATTATTGTTATCCATCGACGAGTCATGTGTGGAATTGGTAACCCTGTATAGGATTCAGCAATGACGACCAACGTAGGCATTGCTACTGTGATGTTAATGCTTAACAACACAAGAAACCATAAGACGAACCTTTTTTCTCATTTATCTGGCTACAAAATTTTAGTCTACTCTGCTATGAAGTAAAAATTATGGCACTATTACCAAGTAAGAATACACATGAATAACAAGTAGTCAATATTAATGCGCAATGTAGAACTCCAGACTTAAATTGTTTTAAGTAAATATTGCTAAGCATGTGCTTGTTTGATGCAATATCTACCAAATGAAACTGGTATATCAGGAAGAGATAAAAGATACATGTTGTATAGCTAAATAACCCCAAAGCGGCCAATGTCATTTTATGCCCTGTGTGACAGGAAAAGGTAAAATTGACTGAAATCTGCAGTGGCAATAGTGGTTGAATACATGGGATTAAATAGCAGGAAACACAAATTTGAAGCCAATTATTTTGCGTTGGAAGCTTGAACGTCATTCAGAGCCATGATGTATGCAGGAAGCACCAAAGTGCATATCAACAAAGGAAAGAAATGCTAGACTGGCAGGCTGCATTGTGACAGAAGTAAAAATACATATGACTAAACACATATTTGCACAACCTCTGGCACCTTCATCATGTTTTGAATATTTACAGTGAACTACACCATCACAGGTTTGTGAAATATGAACACCGATATCTTCTTCCTAGCATCAAAAGCATGGTGGCGTTTGACATTTTTACAACAGCTTTCATCAGAGCCATGGACGCAATCAAAATATCCATCACAGATATTCTCTATTGCTATGCAGTAATCCATCGGGCATGTAAATATCCTTGAACATTTAGCATGGTGACAACCCTGCAGGTGCTCTACATTTAAACAGTGGAGAGGTTTCAAGATTTGTCAAGGCCATATATGCACATTTCATCTCACTTGTAACATTGAGCTCCAGAGTCGTTTTTACAATTTAAAATATTTGCCTCAATGCATGTTGGGTGTCTTGGTATTATCAGAAGTAGAGCTAAATGATCCACGAAACAAGACTTTCATCTTGTGCAGAATTGCAATCAGGAATTTGGACGAACATCCTGGATGCCAGGATGCATTCTCCAGTGTTGTATTGGAAATATAGAAGTTGATATTTGCAAACTGGTGGAAATCAAGCTGTTTCACTGTATACTGTATCTGTCAAGTACTCTTTATCTGATAACAAACGCACAAGCACCATGTTATATCTTCAATACTTTGTCTATGCGGTGGTCTGTAGCACCACACAAAAAGTGTACTGATATTGTCTCATTGTTCCAACAGTGGAAATGGCTGACCATTCCATACCTTGATATACTAGTAACTTGTAATCACTTGCCACTCAAACAACACCAGAGGCACTGAGGTCACCAAGGAATTTGATTCCAAGTTTAAGGAAATTGGTTGATGGTGGGAGCTTTTATTCTGATCCGAAGTGATAATTGGCCCAGTATAATCCGTTTTTTTTTCTATTGCACTTATTCTACTGGGGCCATATTATAATCGGGGAGAAATAGTCAAGTGTTATAGACGATACATGACCACTGAGGTTGACCCAACAAACTTCACTCTCATACACTTTGCACTGCAGTGTAAATATGATCTAAACGAGCTAGAATGATGGGTGGAGTTTCGAAAATTTACGTTTTAGTGGACGTTTGCCTCTTTCATTCCACAGTAATATCATCTTGTGGATGAAATGTGCAGCAGAAGACCGCAGGTGAAGAATATTGCCTTTCATACCACTGAACAATTTGTTTGCTGACTTCGTCGAATGAATTATGCCTCTTTGCAAGTATAAATGATAACATCGCCTCCCACTCAAATACCAACATGCTGGAGGGGCAAATTCTTCTCACATAGTATTGTTAGCTTTTTTTGGTGTTATGGTGTAAAATCACAAAATGGAACAGTACAGCACATTCTGCAACCTTTTATAACAGGATTATTAATTTTAAAGGTCCTTTAACAGATTTCTGATTATGGGGACAGGGTTTATGCTTTCTGAAGTCCATGCTTTCAAATGAAGCAGAAAGCCTATTTTTTAGACTAGAGTTGACAGATTATTCCATTGGTTTGCTTGTTTTCATCCCAGCAAACAATGCATAAACATAGTAATTGTAAGATACAATATTTGGGAAACTATCGCGGCAGACGTGATAGAGGTCAATTTTACATATAGATACAAATAAATATGGACTGATTAAGCAATTTTTACATGTAGACCTGATTTTGAGTGACCGTTAACCTCACATTGATTGGTTCTAATATTATGACTGGTCCAAAATGGCAGGCTGCACAGACCAATAAACCAAGCAGGGTGAAACCATTATTATTTCTTCGGCTGCCAAGAAGAGTGAACCTTTTGTGATTAGTCTTGTCTCTCCACCCTTCCGTCCATGCGCCCGCAAATTTCGGTTCTAAACCCAATTAAGTGCGCAGTTCCATGTTTTCCCCATTTACCCTCACCAATTACCGAGTGCATGACAATAAAGATCGAGTGAGATATTGGGCGAACCATCTATAGCAAAATATAATACGTGGATAAATGTGGGAAAATATGTGTATGTACATGTGAAAAATAATGTTGATGCTGTCTTTCAAAAATGTTCTCAATTTCATAGCTAAAATTAACATGAAAAAGTTAAAATCACAAGGATGTGAAATTGAAGATATGTGAGACAGACTCTTTGAAGGTACATCACTTTTGAGCTATATGAATATCTGTTCCCCAGTTTGCGCGAAAATGATACATTCATTCATGAACATTTTCAATCATTAAAAATAGAATAAAAAGTCCGCTAAATGAGTTCACTATGACCTTGAGCAAACCAGGAAGAGACTCACCCTACACAGATCCTCACCAATTTGTGAGGTGGATCTCATTGACGGTTTGGGGGATGAAGTGGCAATTTCATAATGGACACGCTGACACATTCCCATAGAATTTGAAAAAAATTAAAACGAGTATGAAGCTTCTACAGATTTTAACCAAAACATGAACCAAAATACTAGTAGAAGCAGTAGCAGCAGCAGCAGCCATAGTCGTAGTAGTAGTAGTAGTAGTAGTGGTGGTGGTGGTGGTGGTGGTGGTGGTGGTGGTGGTGGTGGTGGTAGTAGTAGTAGTAGTAGTAGTAGTAGTAGTAGTAGTAGTAGTAGTAGTAGTAGTAGTAGTAGCAGTATAGCATGCCTATTTAGACAACCTTTGTAGAGACCTAGCGAAGGTACCTCCTCCATCAAGGTTGACATGACTCTTGCTGGCAGTCTTGCAACAGTCTTAAATACAAATTGCCATTGTTGTCCCATTGACATAAAGGATGATCAATAGGTATGCATGCATGAGTTGACATCCCGAACTACGACCAAAAAATGATTAAACTAGTAATCCACAGTAACACCACCTGGTGCATAAGTTTGCTTGACTCGTTCTATGGGTAAACTTCCCCAAAAATTTCAGTTTAAGCTGAATGATAGTAACGGAGATGGCTTAAACGGTAGCAACAACACGCAAATATTCATAAAAAAGTCAATCTGTTAAATAAGTCTTAGAGCCACTCTAAAGTACCCCTTTGCAAGTACGCAACATCTGGCCGAGCAGCTTCCCAGTACAGATTGAAAAAAAAAACAAAAAACATAATTTATTGATAAAGAGTTCTCAAAATGCAATACTGTAATACAAAAATAAAAATAACGGGAGCACGACAAATTGAATAAACTCAGTGCAAGCCACCCACGATATACCTTTACGAAGATTTAATTGGAATGGGCAACACTTTGGAAAATAAAATTGTAAATGACTATTGCAATTCCATCGACTTCCTTAATATTCATTAGTAGTATGAATATTAACTGACACTTTCGCGACTTGCAGGACATAATGGGAAAAAACAGGGATCCAAAGCAAAGCCGCTTACTGAACAACTTTGTTTCACAATATACATTCTATTTGTATTCAGAAGTGTGCCTGAGCAAGTCTAAAGAATTTTACAAGCAATGTAGGAGAGAAACAAGAAAGCAAATAAATAAATAAATAAATTAATAAATAAGTAAGTAAGTAAATAAATAAGTAAGTGAGTAAGTAAGAAATGAATAAATAAGTGCGTACATAAATAAATAAATGAATGAGTAAATAAATAAATAAAGAAATACATACATACATACATACATACATACATACATAAATGAATGAATGAATGAATGAATGAATGAATGAATGAATGAATGAATGAATGAATGAATAAATAAATTAATAAATAAACAAATGATCATGGTGATCCATAAAAGTATAAAAAAAAATATACTGGGGTGTAACAATATGCCCAAACTTGGCAGTGACCCTGTCTGGAAACGGCACCAAGTTTAATTGAATCTGGATAAGAGTTTTTGTGAAATATATTTGAAAATGGCATTATGATTGGACAATAAATGATAGGCAATGGATGCCAAAATATCCCGTGACTTCAGCTGTGCTGCAGCTGAAGAGTATGGATGTCTACAGGTATCACTCTACAGTGCAGTAAGAAAAAAAGCCTTGCGGGATTAAGCCTTGATATTTCCAGGCAGTTAGGTCTGATAGATTATGATGTTTTGTACCCCTGCACCATGTAGTTTTATTGAAAAAAAACCGAAAACCCAAATCAGCGCTATAGAGTGGGAATATAACTGTAGTAGACTGCACATACCAAAAACTAGAGACATATAAATAGTCTCATAAATTGCGACATTTCTACTATGTGCTTTTCCTCCATCTGTCGCCAAGCAGCTAGAAGATAGTCGTGTTGTGGTAAAAGTGAGAAGCATGAAATAAACAAGACTACAATATGCGTCAGGGAGGAAATCCAACATGGTCTTCTCAAAGTACACCAAGGGACATGCAGGCACGGTCGGCCATCCTTGGATCCTCCTGTGAGCCAATATTTCATAACCACTTAAGAAAGATAAAATGAGATGCCAAGTTATGTTGTCTCCAGTCAACACAGAGACGCGCATTAGGTCTGCTACGTCTCTTAGCAGTATAAGGTATTAATGCACCCAGCTGATTGTTTTGAGAGATATCAAACTCTTACTGCCTCCAAAGGGACAAATGTGAAAGGACATGAGTCTTATATTTTACTTTTACTGTTATGTGTTTGTAGTTTGGTTTTCTGTTTTTGCACCCATCCATACAACGTAATACTGCAGCTGTTTATTTATTAAGCTGTTGATATATTAAGAATATATAAAGGAACCCAGTTTGTAGGTTTTTCTTTCGAAATGACCAAGTATCCATATGTCCATCTGATCATGTATAATGCTCTACATTGGATCCCCTCACACCACACAAATTCACAGCACCACCTATATTATTAGGACTTTTCCCAGCCATGCCCAAAGGCCAGGCATGGTTTTTATAAGGACAAGCAAGTGCTCTTTACAAAATATCTACCCTGTAGCATCACTATTGTGTGGAGCAGTGTGATGTTAAAGTAGTACATGCTGATATAAGCCTAGCTGTTACACTATCCTAAATGCAACTCTGCTTAATTTACTTGATTTCCCAGCATGTGACATATCATGAACATTTTAGGTCATACCACGACACAGTGTTTTGGTTTTTGGCCTGCTAAGGTGTGGCCTACTCTAAACTCACGTCACACAACAACATAGCTGTGTGTCATGTGTATGATGCGCTCTAAATGACTGGGGTACAAGCACCAAACCTTATGGCTCAGCTGACTTGTCAGTCCTTCATCGTCTGCCAAACCTTTCGTCCTCAATCATCATCATCATCATCATCATCATCATCATCATCATCATCATCATCATCATCATCATCATCATCATCATCATCATCATCATCATCATCATCTCACATTTCACAGTATTATTTCTTCAGATCTGTTTCGTCAGATACTCTTATTTGGTGGAAGCGTACCTTGGATTGATCTCTACTATATTTACCTAATGAGTCATACTTCCATGATGGATTTCATATCCGTTTTGGTTTTTTAGTCTTTGGAAAACTGGTATTGCTTTGATTATTTCCACCTTTCTACAAATGTTTTATTGTTTTTTTCTCTATTCGTCTTATTCTCGAAAACTGTGGCTGAAAGAGTTCTTAAACTTTGTGGAACTGTTGCCTGTGGAAAATTTAAACAAAACTGTTAACAATTAAGGTGGTGCTGCTTTGGTTTCCTGATTTTGAACGAATTTTGCAATTATGCCCATTGTCAGTAAATACACAGATTCGTCTTGATCGCTGTGTTAGGTAATTGTCTTTGCAATGCTAGCTCACATTGTTGACCTGTTTAAAACCATTTGCCTGACTTACTTAAAACTTGGAGGTTCCTCGTGGGGGTCCTTGGAGAGCTCAAATGGTCAGGTACCCATGCTTTATTTTCTTTACTGAACTGTTTTGCAATTTTTTGGCAACATTATCAAACAATAATGAAAAGCCTCCGGAAAGTTTTGTGATTCATAATCAAATACAGTTTTTGGTATGAGAACGAGAGGGCCAAGTGAACAGCCCATGTGCAGCTGACTTAGACATTCATCACACTTGCTTCTCTGTGAACCTGGGATAGGATCAAGGTCTCCCATGTGCTGAGTAAGTCTGACCTTTATAGAAGAACACTAACATGCGCAACATCACGGTCCCAGTTCAAGTAGTTCTCAAGTTATAGTGAAGAGTAAAGTTCATGCATGTTGCACTGTGACCCCAGTAATTAGATCGAGGTCACTCATATGCTGTCTAAGCATGACCTTCATAGCCAAACATTAATATGTGCATAACCAAGGTCCTAAGTCAAAACAGATCTCAATTTATCAAGTGAACAGTAAATTTCGTGCAAGTTGTCCTGTGACCTTGAGAATGAGGTCAAGGTTCAAACATCACTGGAGAGTGACACCTATGAAATGTACATCTCTACCAAGTATGCCACACATCTGGCCAAAATGTATAAAGTTATAACCATTACGAGAAATTCCCATGTTAAACTTTCGTATTAATACGTTTTTAAAGATATTCGAAAAAATCATAAAATATCAAACAAAATCACTGGGGCATGACCATTTGAAGAAACTTTGTAGGGACCTACCCAAAGTACATTGCCACCAAGGTTGAAGTAAATCTGTAAAACACTTTCTTCAGCAAAGTCCAGAATATGAATTACCCTTTGAATGCATTAGAATGCCCATTGACTTGCATAGTAAGTAATAAAATGAGTGCATTTACCGATAAGTACCGCACTTGAAAAAAAAAATCGTTAAAAATCAGGAATCCGCAGCAGGGCTACCTCGTGAACATCTTTGTCTGACCCCTTCACAAGGAATTTATAGACAAAAGTTCAACTTAATATTAGAAACGGTTCTGAACAAAAAGTGAAAAGAAATAAAAACACACATAAATTCATAAAAAAATGAAAAAAATTGCAGCACCGCCTGGTGAACAAATTAAGAACATTGGGTTCCTAGGAGTGTTCTTATAATATCAAAACAATTGAATGAGCGGTTGTGGAGAACATTTTGTCAGATTTGTCCAAAAATAACTCCAAAAAAAATCATTTAAAATCCCAACATCACTGTAGCCTTATCATCTGAGCAAACCTGGTAGAAATGTACCCGAGGTATATTACCACCTAGTTTGAAGTCAACCTGGACGACTGTTTTGGAACAGAAGTTAGTTTTTAGTATTAGAATCTGCATTGACTTAGATGGCGCCTGCCAGAGGAATATAAGGTAATTTCGGTTAGGATGGTCGGGTAGAAATCACAAACAAGTAGATTAAATGAAAATGGCCTTAGGCCTGCATAATGCTTCAAAGGCGAGGCTGAGATTTTACTGATTTATGTGGTTTAAACATCAAACTATATGTGTATCTGGAACTGGTATATAAATTGCTTATCGAAATATATGTCTTTATAGTATTTTGTTATGAGGCATATATACGACATGGTTTTCCCGGTGTGCTCTTTAAGTACTCAGCATCTTGGCTTGCCTCCTTGTACTGTCGCTGCCTTCATTATCTTTATGGTTTTCCTTTTAAATGTTTCCGTGCACTTAATTTCGTCCACGCTTTTGTCTTCCTCCTTTGAGAAAAATCACTTTCCAAATTTCCTATTGTCAATTTGTGAATGAAACTACAACACGCACACACACACACACACACATAGATACACACACACATACATACATACATACATACATATATACATATATAATGTATATGTTTATATATATACATATATATATATATATATATACATATATATATATATATATATATATATATATATATATATATATATATATATATATACAAGAAACACTAGAAAATGTATCTTTATCATACTCGGGGCTTTGTGCTGCACTGTACCATACATATAGGTACTTGTTTACTAGCAAAAATGCCAATTTGATGGACCTCTCCCCGTCTGACTATGAAATTCATGCTTTTGTCCATTGATATAATAAATCAGTAACATACTCACGATACTATGTCATGCGCGTTTATGGGACATGTACATGACTACATTCACCGTTTAAGAGTGAAATGATATTTACTCATCACCTGCAAAAATATAAAAGTAGATGCTGGGATGAAATTGTTTAACATCTGCAGGCTTTACTGTGTGTCAGATATTCTATGTATGAGAAATAAACCCAGCTGCTGATTGCATACTTTTTCAAATCTTTAGAATCGTAGACACCAGCACAACTCATAGAACACACTGATTAGTTTGTTTTTTTGCCATTTCTGTCATGAAACATGAGGCATATGAATATAGCTCCGCACGTGTGCTTGTCAATCCCAGTCACGATTTTAATTTGTGTCGAGTCAATGCAGTCATGAAAGGGGAATGTGCATTCGGTGTCAGGACACCAGTCACAATGTAATAAGCCATTGAACCTTAAAATATGTATCGAATTGTGTTATAACCTTTTGATTGCATTGTGAACGGGTAGCAATTAACTCTCTCTTTTTCTGTGCATGTGCTTAATTTGTAGAAAAAATATATACTGACGGTTATCAATGTGAAAACTTCCTCAGTGTTGAGTAATGTCCAAAATACTCTTGCACTTACGACTTCACTATCAAGTAAAGAATCCACCACAGATTGTTACAAGTCGAACACATTATGTCATCTGCACAGGCCACTGTAAGGCTCATCTACCAGCTTAACGCTACCCAACGTGCAAGTCCCAGATCTGTATCAAGTAGGATTTTGTCATCTTGGTCTCTTGAAAACAGCCAACACATTTAGCAAGAGCTATGCAGAATGTGTAGGATGAGAGGTGACAACTGTTCAGATATTGCTCTCTTCAACTTTTGCTTTGTAGAGCTATTCATTTCTTGTGACAAGCTGTTTTCCTGGCATTTATTTTATTAAGCCTTGTGTTTTTCATACAGTAATTATCTCTAAATAACAAAGTAAGACACAGAGGTATATAGTGGCACTACCCTGGATGTAAAGCCATCATGTTTTTTTATACTACACATGGTACAGGGAATTGTTAAATTGAAGAAGCTCCTCATCAATGACGGTATCATTTCGGTAAAAATATGACTCCAAAATTCGTAGCATTTACATTTGTTGCGGGTGCGAAGTACGCCATCTTTGGCTGAACATTAATGGTAGTGCAACTTAAAACTACAAGACAACATGAATAAGAATTTGTTCAGGTGGCGAACAACAGTTGCAACAGTTCATGCCTAGTTATACAGAAACTTGAGCCAAAATTTTAGGCCACAAAAACACTGGTCTGAATGGTTTCATCAAATTGAAACAACCGAAAGATGAAAGTTATTATTTGGTGTGGGTTCTCTAACAAGCAGTGATTCTTTCTTTTCCTGCCGATTTCATACCACCTTACACTTTAAAAAAAGCAACCGTGAGTAATGCGGCTGAATTGAAATGGTCTGCCAATTTTCAAGGTCACCTCATTCAAATGGGGTATACCCAGCGCACTGCAACTTTACATATCACATTTCACCTTTCAAAAATGTGAATCAGGGGCATGGAGTCGATGTATGATCAGCTGTACATTGAAGCTCCTGGAGCGGGCATTGCCAAGAGCATTGTGACAGCAGGATGAATACTTAAGTGTCATGAAACTCTCTGCATGTATGTATGTATGTATGTAGGTATGTAGGTAGGTAGGTAGGTAGGTAGGTGGGTAGGTAGGTAGGTAGGAAGGCAGGTGAAAAGGTAGGTAGATATACCCATGTACAGTATTGTAATTCATTTCAAGTAAAAAACCATCCAATTGACATGTCCATGAACACGACCATCACCAGATATGAAACAAGACTTAAATATCCACCAAGCAAGGCATTATTCATTGAATATTCAAAGATGATGAGATGTCATATCAACATCATTAAATAATGAATCTGATGTAAAACAGAAACGGACAACACTTTTCCTCATTGCTAGAGAAGCTGCACTGGAAATCCGAGCAAACAAGAACCATTCATGAACAGACTTTCCAGTCATCAAACAAGCAATGTTAAAATCCAGAAGTTCAAGCTAGGTACACCAAGACCTCTAAGATATTTTTTGCATATATCAAAAACGAATATGAGATGCAGTATGATGGGAAATATCTCTCTCCTACCTTAAGACAGGTACGAATACAATTTAGTACTAGTTTAAATCATATGATCCTATAAACTCTAAGACACATTTTGCCTGATACATTCATTGTATAAAATATCGGTAGCTGTTGTTAAGCGTACATGTTTATTTTATGATTAATGGAACATCTCGAATCCACCAGGCATCTACATCATAAATTTTCATTTTGACCAAGAAAATAAAAAAAAAAAAAATCTTTATTATTTCAGGTTTGAATATGACTGTTTCGGAAGTTATGAAAATAACGGCAGATGACCAGAGTCAAAGTTGTCACAAACGGTGCATCTTCTAACAATTTATAATTTAGAATAATATTACTTATACTGAACTATTTCAACGCAACATTGATACCAACGGGATTCCAAAGGTAGCAAAACATCAACAGATATCTTCCAATACCAATGTGAACAAACAAATTTCACTCCCCACTTAAGACAAGCGGTCATCCATAAACGGCAACTGGTGGTTTTAAACGAGTTCTCTCAAAGGCAGTTAACCTTGACACATAGACACCATAAACTGGTAGGAGTGGGATATTACTATCCATATAAATATAATTTACTGTGTAAATTCATAATCATCACGTTTGTCATATTATCTAATTTTCAATTTAGTATTAAGATTCATCACTATGTCCAGAGCTGCATATATGTAATTTGCATATGGTGCCATGGTCACGGAGAACAAGGATCAATGTATAACGAACACACCACGTCATGCCTCCATATGTACATGTGTCTCTGTATTGTCCCAAGGGTAGGGGAAAATGATAGTCCACTAAGAGAGTTAAGGGTAGACATTGAACGCCAGATTGGGGCACAGGCACATACTGCAGATACCTTGTCCAGTGCTTGCAATGCAGTGAACGTCAATGTATAGGTTTTTGTCCAATATCAATAATAAAAATTGTGGAGCTAATTGACAACCAACCCATGATACACGCTTACTTGAACTGGAATGGAATTGTGTTTTCTTGTGTCGCTGTGCTATAGTTCATGTGGCCATGATATAATCTTAAGTAGAACCGCTAGGTGTGGCTTAACAAAAAGTTAGGTAAATACATTCATTTGTGGGGATTATGTATATTCCCTGAGTGAAATGCATAAAACACGTGCAAAGGAAACTGTGTCAAGTTGATACAAACTGGATTTATTAGACACCCAAAGTTTGTCTCTACTATTTTGTCTTGTTTAAAAGGAAAATGAAGTTCTTAAAATGGCTGCAGTCTCTAAAGGTACCCCATTGCACAAGGTGGTACCACAGTCTTACACAGAGAGGCTTTTGGCCTTTCACTGCTTCATGCCATTTCAGGTTTAACGGCAGTTTTTGATTTTGTCTTCGTGAATTTTTTACTGAAAGCAGGAAAAGGTTGCTCCATGCACAGCTTTATAGGTGTTACAGGTCCAAGTTATAGAGGGAGATGGCTTAATTGTTCTAGCAGATGTCATTCACTGTTGAGAAGCACTTGCTTTTTTAATTTGATTTAAACATATTTTATTTTTTAAAGTACAATGTATAGAGTTACACAGGAATAATACGACAATTGGGGAAGAGGGCTGTGCCCAATCCGAATCCCTCTTGCGAAAAATAACAGAGACAGTACAAAACAAAACTAAACCAAAACATGCTTGAGAGTAACAGTCACTGGACCCAGACAGACAGAAGGGCTCAAACCCTTGCACCTACATCATTAAACTGTCATTTACTACATTGATGAACATGTATGGACAAACTCAATTACTAAGCCTAAATATGATGAACCTATTTAAGGTGGGGGGTCTGAAGCTGGCAGCTTTGAATAACCTCTAATCACTTTTTCGTATTTTTGGATATTCAGATACTGAAGCTACATGCTCCCAAAACTCAGATGTGTGAACCGAAAATTTATATGAGATAACTGATCTCAAAACTTTTGTTTACATTGACAAGTTTAAACAGTGCCGGTCGCATGGGTTTGTTTGCATTAGCATGATAATGAACCATGTCATTGTTTGCACATTCATTAGTCCATGACCCCTACAAATGAATTGAGCTATTCACAAGGGTCACCTTCAGGAAACCATTAGCCAAGGAAATACGAATTGGCCAGTTCAGCCTAACCATTACCATTGTTCGGATGACTTTAAAATTCTCAATTGATGTAAAAACTAATTAGCACAACACACTTACTGGTCCCCAAATATGGAAAGCTGCATGTGAACCCTCACCAAAACAAGCCAAGTGTGATGTTCCCAAGTTAAAAAAAAAGTCGAGATTTAAGCCACAAATATACTTTTGTATAATGACAGCAT
The DNA here is from genome assembly GCA_964020975.1 of Hermodice carunculata. Taxonomy (NCBI): domain Eukaryota; kingdom Metazoa; phylum Annelida; class Polychaeta; order Eunicida; family Amphinomidae; genus Hermodice; species Hermodice carunculata. The sequence goes on along the minus strand of OZ026626.1, from coordinate 8,634,910 downwards.
CACAGAGGTAAAGCTACAAGTTTATTTCACACAACAATTAAAACACAGGTCAGAAGATATGGGTATGTGTCATATTACAGCCCTAAATGCGTATGAATTTGGCAACTTTTTCTTTCAATGCGATTTTCTCGGAACTGTTTTTGCTCAACATATGCAATTTGTATCTCACACCTCACAAACGTACAAATTGACCCATCACATTAAAAGCAATGAACATTAAAAGAAAAATATCATATCCAGGAATATTTCCCAGAATTTTTTTTTTCTGACAACCCCTACTGTAATTTTGGAGCAATTTATAGAAGGAAAATGAACAACCTGCCAGGACTAAATTAAAGACTTTATAACTTTTTATTTATGCTATTTCAGGACTATCCATTAAATTCGATCATGGACATGGATATATATTTTAAATTTCTTCTGATTTCAACTAGAAAAAAATAATTTGTGTGAATTCTGCACAAAAAAATGTGAAAATCCTACCAAGTCAGAAAGAGTGCTATAAAATCTCGAAAAAATTCCAATCCTGCAAAAAAACTCTATGGATAAAAATCTATGAATATGAAATAATCAGAAAATATATAGCTTTGATGTACTTGTGAAAAAATTAAATGGGTAATCACAGTCTCACTGTGCAGTAGTGTCACAGCTTCCACCTTAACCAATGCCTGGTGCCTTGAAACGGGCAGTAGTTAGAATATATTCATGGCATGCTGAAAACATGCATTCATAATCGAGCAGAGAGGATTCATAAGAACCAAACAATCCTGTTTGCAGAGTGAATGGGGCAAGAGATGTGGTAGAAGTAATATAATTTTGAACGTGGTACAGTATACAGAGGGCATGTGAAAAAATAATGCCATGCATCTTCAACAGCTGAGCCGCTGAGACATCCGGGTGTGTCAAGGACACCAATGTTATGTAAAAGAGAATTCAGTTGGCTAGCACCCAGACATAAGCGTGTGTGCTGAACCAATATAAATACATGGCCAAAGTTGTAAAACTCAGGAAAGTTCACACTTCGAGGAACTGGTGGGCATAATTTTGACTTGATGGCTTGAAGTCATTTAGACTCTTGAACAACGACAGGTAATTCGTTCCATAATCGAGATGCAGCAGGGAAAAAAGATTTATTAAAAAGTTCAGTACAAACACCAAACTGAGGTAGTTCACAAGGTTGGCATATAGTATACCTGGGAGCATCTGGGACAGTAGGAAGTATAGAACATAAATTTTCCAAAGCGAGTTTGTTTACCAACATATACATTAAGATCAATTTAGAAATACCCCTTCTTTTGGCTAATGTATGCCATCCAAGTTCTTCGTATAATTTGGCATTACTGGTACCATGTTTTGCCCCAGTTGCAATGTCACCAGCATTGATTTGAATACTTTCTAAGTTTGCTTCATCAACTGCAGTACATCCACTCCAAATAGGGCTGCCATATTCAAGAATTTGTTTAACATAGGATACATATAATGTTCCCAAGGTCAGCCTGTCAAGGGTAAATTTTAGGCCCCAAAATATTGATCAACTTACTGGTTTTAGCACCAATTTCATTAACATGATCAGTCCACCTTAGATCAGAGCGCATAATGACGCCAAGATGTTTATGTTGGTTAACATTTCTAAGAACATGATCCTGAAAGATAATCAGAGAATGAAGTGGTGAGCTAGATTTCCGAGAGATAAGCATGGAATTGGCCCATTGACTGATATCAGATGGATCAGAATTAATAGATGCAGCTGCCGGTTCGGGATCATCAATTTCTAAATAAATTCTGGTGTCCTCAGCAAACATCTTAATATTTAAACGTACAAGATCAACAAAATCATTGATATAAATTAGAAAAACCGAGAGGACCAAGAAGCGACCCCTGTGGTACACCTGCGCCAATTTAACCCTCCTAAAAGCTTGACCTTGGATAACAACACGTTGTTGACAATTTTAAAGGTTAACTGTAAACCACTCCCGTAAGTTATCTGAGATACCATTTTTCTCAATTTGTGCAGCATACCTGCATGCCATACTTTATCAAATGCTTTGCCTTTGAGTTAGAAAGTAATGCGGACTTCTATTTGTTGGTCGACTGCCAGACACAGTTCATGATAAAGGAGAAATAACTGATTGCCTCCCGTGAATTCAGATTGGTGAGTAGAGATAAATCTTGTTAATGGGACAAACGTTACCTTTTTTCCAAACTGCAGGGATTTTTGTCTGAACAGTGATTAAACAGTCTCATCAATGAGGAAAAATAACTGATGCAGCTTGTTTGAGAAGTTTTGGACTTATGTCATTTGGTTCCAGATGCCTAAGTTGTGTCTAGGTATAAAAGAGTCTCAAGTACTTCTTTTCAGTTACATTTATAAAGTCGAGTTTGCGAGTCAGAGGATTGGCAATATCTGGTAAGGTAGCTGAAGAGGAATCTAGGTTACACTGGACAAAGAAAAAACAACAACAACAAAAAAAAAAACGAGTTAAAAATTTCAGCTTTGGTGTCGTTATCCGATATGTATTTATCTCCATGTACAAGAGATGCATGCGTTGATGAATGGTTATGATTTAAAAAATATTTAACAGTGTGCGACCAACATTTGTTTTTATGATGCTGATTTTTGGTGTTGGCTATAAGTTTATTATTTTATTCCTGCTTTTGCAGATTTCAGTCCCTCCTGATAATTGTTTCGAAGTTGACAAAAAGAGGTCCATGCAAGAGTTTCAAAACTAAGACTTTTGGCTGTTTCATAATAATTGTCTTTGGCCCTCCACTTGTCTGCCGTGGTCCTGAAAAGGAGGCCAAGAAATTAAAACCTATCCCACAATCGCATCTTCCGCTCGGCATGCCCACAGTCCCTGTCTATGTTTCCATAGACAGAGTCGTGGGAGCCCTTATAAGGGCTACCTTCTCCCTTCCCCTCTCTCAGTTCCCTACTCTGGCTTCAGACTCCCTCAAACCTGAGACATTACTTCTTCTTTCCCTGCACTTCACAAGAAAGCCCTTTAACTTACTCCATCCCTACTCCGCTTGCTGGCGTATCTCCTTTCAACCCCAACATCCAGGCTAACCTATCACCCTCTGCCATGTTCTGAACTTGTTCTAGACTCCTACATAATTCACCCTTCTCTTTCCACCCTTCAAACAGACTATCTCTCAATTCCTGATACTCTGAACACCACACAAGAAAATGATCTATTGTCTCATCCTCATCCTCCCTGCATATCTTGCACTTCCCATCGCTCCCACTGGTCCACTTCTGTGTCTGTTTCTCAAGATTAATCACTCCTGCTCTTCCTTGAAATAACAGCTTTGAACCCTTGCTACAATCCCAACACTTTCCTCTGACTGGTTTATCAAGCCCTCTGTATGCAATGAGTGTGCTCTTTTGCTCCACCCCTCTCTTCCATTCAACAACATGCTTCTCAGTAACCAACTTTCCTACGTACGTTTTCCACCACATTTCAGTCTCATCTGGCCCCTTCAGATCATACTTCTCTGCCAACTTATTTATATCTGTCATCCACTTTGTCTTCTCACTAACTGCCTCAAGAAACACCTTTCTGCAGCATCTGTCTTCTCCTACATCCTGCAAATAGCCCCAATAGTTCAATTTCGATTTTGCTATTCTATCCCTGACATTTATCCATCCAAGTTCACCTAGTACTGCTTCTGTTGCTACACATGGGGGGGGGGGGGCTAGTATCCATTTTCCCATCTCTCACTGTGCCTTTTCCAACCATTCCAAGTCTTTCTCACTTATTGAAAAAATACCCAAACCATACAACATTCCTGGGACTGCTACCTTCTCCCAAAGAACTCTCCCTGTAAATGCCTTATTAAAACTATTTATTGCTGTTAGCTTTATCATACCCTTTGCTCTATTGACCTTCTGCTTAATTTTATCAACATGGTATAGGAACATGCCCTGGCCGGTAGCCTTAATGCTCACTCCCAAATACTTATAATCATCCACTTCCCTATTCTAATGACTTTCTCCCAAACTCAGGGTACACTTGACATCCACATATAGTGCTCTCAAAACTTCCAAAAACCTACCTCCAAAGCCCAACCCTTCCATCTTTGCCCATAGAGCATCTCGCCACACCCTATCATAAGCTTTCCGGATATCCAAGAAAGCCATGCACACCTTTCGTTTCTTTTTCCTTGCAATCTCTTAACCTTGTTAAACAACCAAGACATACTTTCCAACAGTTTCACTGGTCCTTTCTTGATAAACTCATTCAACACCCCATCTGGTCCAGGAGCTTTACCAGCCTTCATATGATCCACTTCTCGCTAAAGCTCCACCCTCTGGACTCTCTTACAGAGTTCCTGGTCCCACTTGTCCTCCCTAGCTTCCCACCTCACCATTGGTGGTTCCCCGACACCCCATTGTGGGTCATTCACTTCCCTCCAATGTTCCTTCAATTCATCTCTTAGGTCCTTTTCCCCCTCAACTACTCTCCCCCTATGAGACAATCTATTGACTGGAATTTTTTTTCTCCTATTGACCTGCTTCCAAAATAGCACTGACGACTCTGCCCTACTTGACTTAACCTTCCTTGTCTTTACTTCATTTCGCTTTGCCCTCCTCTGAGACTTCATGTCATTCACTTTCTTTCTTGCCTCCATGTACTCCTCTCGAGTACATGGAGGCAAGAAAGAAAGTGAATGACATTAAGGCTGAGATATTTACGTTTAACCTGACGTTTAAGTGATCTAACTTGTGAAGTATATCAGGGTTGGTCAGATGGTCTTACCAGGATTATTTCGTTAGGAATGCAGTGCTCAGCTTCTTTTAGAAGCAAGATCGGAATAATAATTACAACATAAATCTATGTCGTCGGATGTAAAACAAGATTCTCTTGGATAATTTCTGAAATTATTAAAATCAGCTGTGTCGTATTCCCGCCAAAAATATGACGCTCATAAGCTGGTGCTTTCCTACATCGAAATAGCAGGTTTGCACTGACGACAGAATGATCACAGTTGGAAATAGGAAGAAGGATACATATATAGAGAAAATTTGGTATCTTAGAAATAATTTGGTCCAAACATGATGCAGAATGATTAGTAATATGAGTGAATTCGTCAATTTGTAAGTGTCTGATATTAATCTAGGCAAAATTCTATAGTTTCCTTCTGGGCTGCATAATAATGTGTTGAATACCCGTACTTTCTGCAAGACCAAGACTGTCTTGAGGTCTGTTACAGAAAGAAACAGGGTTATTGGGTGGTCTATACACAACACCATAAAGGATTTTTTGTTATGAAGTCTAATTTTGCACCACAAAAGCTCAATATCAATTACTCCAAATCATGACGTCTCAAAACATGTAAACAATTTTTAGCAAACAGTGCAATGCCTCCGCCAGCACCATTTGTAAGGCCATGACGAATAATATCGCAATAGCCAGAGTTACGAAGTTTATCATCAGGAGAATTCTGAGAAAGAAATGTTTTAGATAAGGAAATAGTGTCAACATCAGGCGAGACGACCGACATTACACTAGTAACTTGTTTCTGCGTTAGTGGGTGCGTTTCGGCGTTTCAGGGTGGTTCCCGTCGTTACACAGCGTTTGCCAGCGTGAGACGGCGTTTGCCGGTGTTACAAACGCTGGGAAACACTGACCAACGCTGGGAAACGCCAAAATCCAATTAAACCTGTTGGGGCTCGGCGTTAGCCATGTATTATATTGAAGTCAGCAATATATAGCTTTGGGCTAACAAACCTGTCAAGTCTCCCGCGTAAGGTGGCAGTCAACAGTGTTTCAAAATTTTGCAAATTTGTCAGAATCTCCTGCATAAAAATGTAATATTTTCTATTATATGCTTTGTTAAAATACAAATCTCCCCCATGGATTTTTCAAATTACAAAACTCTCCCTATTTCAGGTGTGGAATGTTGACAGGTATGGGCTAGCATAGAATCCCGGTGAATATAATACATGGAATTTAATAATAAATTCCATGTATTATAAACACCGGGATTCATATCTATGCTAGCACAAAGCTATACATTGCTGACTTGTGCTGAACATAGAATAAAAAATTGCTGTGCTGTTTTTAAATTAAAATTGAAAACATGGTTGTTTGTTTTTCTTAACTTTGCAACCAAGATTGAGGTGACCAAAATATCAGTGATCATGAGCAAAAGTCATTCACTACACATACATCTCAATGGATAAATCATCATCATAATGTTAAAGATAATTATTGTATTGCCTATGAGTATAAAAGATAAAAGTATATTATTGAATAGTACAAGTACAAGATACAAATTTCCATGGATCCTTCTCATACCAGTTCAACTGAAATCAATTTATACATGTATCCCATCGAGTTTGCTAGTTGAGAGGAGTATAGAACGTTTGCCAGCGGTAGCCCACGTTAGTTGGCGTTTCACAGCGTTTGCTGGCGTTGAAAAGGTGTCAAACGCTGGCAAACGCTGACTAACGCTGGCAAACGCCGACTAACGCTCGCAAACGCCGACCAACGCTGGCCGAGCCCTAAAAGGCTTAATTGAATTTTGGCGTTTCCCAGCGTTTGTAACGCCGGCAAACGCTGTCTCACGCTGGCAAACGCTGTGTAACGCTGGAAACCGCCCTGAGACGCCGAAACGCACCCACTAACGCCGAAACAAGTTACTAGTGTTAGGGATCTCATTTGAACGACAAGTCACAAATGCTTACGCAAGGATCAAGATATACATTGATGTCAACCGGTATAACTAACAATGGGACTCACAACCAGGGCATATTCTATTTGGTGATGCTTCCTACGTAAAATTGTAAAAAACATGTAAAGAAAAAGTATCGACCTTTTATGTGCAGTTCAATAGGAGTTCAGTACAGCTGCATTTGCTAGACTGTGAATAGATAAGTAAGCAATAGTCTTTGACAAGTTACTGTTTCTACAGAGTGATACAAATTCATGTAATTGGAGGATAAGCATAACAGGAGTTGATCTTCACCCATACTGCAGTAGAGACCCTTGCACATCACATCGATTACCAGAAAGAATGTGACAATTGTAATATCAGGTTTTCACAACCACACATCACTGAAGCATATGAAGTACAGTAATAGCATTCTGACAATTAATAAGGACCTGGCAAACAGCAGCAGTGCTGACGTACCCACGTAAACGTTCAGTATCAAGGTCCCATTGCAATGGTAAACCAAGTTAGTTCAAACAATAGGCAAAGTATATTATAAATGGTACATAAGCAAATACTGCTCCTAAACGTATACAAAGATAGCTGGAATAACATGTGGAACAGCAGTGGAGTACATATGAAACTATAGTAGACAGGACTCTGCGTATATCCGTGTAGAGTAATCGCAGAAAAAAGATCAGTTTCATGAGAGCTCTACTGATTGCTACCAAAATATACATACACATAACAGTTGCATATTATGTACAATATTGATAAGTCTGAGAATGCACTCTGCCAAATGTACACCAATCTGCAAAATGTAGAATATACGGAATGCAAACAGTCAATCTAGGAGCCGATGTGCTGAGCGTGATGAGTACGCCATGCTTAAGATATTTTTTTTTAATTTGTCCATAAGCACATAACGGTAATAAATGAGCATTATTTGAATATAATAGAAAAATTGTGTCCCAAGTAAAATCATCATCATGTCGTTCCAGCATTTGTAAATGTAGCAAAAAGGAGGGAAAGCAAGAAGAAAGATGTAAATTAAGTAGTATTAAGTGTCAGTTAGCATCGTGATAATGCACATTAGGATATGGTACTGACAGGTATATATCTTATCAATTGTGGATGAGCTGGACCAATAGAAGGCGGTATTGAAGAGCAGCCATTAGCCCCACGATACGTATGAGGTAACAGTGAATGTCATTTAGCATTACTACAGTTACTTCTGCCATGTTGTTCTAGATCGTCGACCAGCCACTCCAGCTGAGACACCTGTTCCTTCTGTATTTGATTCTCCTCTCCGATATCACACATTTTTTGCGTCAAATGTTGCCCGAAAAGAGTGGTCACCTGATGCTAAATTGCCTCATTTTGAAGGGCATCAAACATAAATTTTGTGACTTGTTCAGAGATGTTTATGTTCACTTTAGGACCCGGCATGGCAAATACATATACACAGGTTTGTACAGTTTGTATTGAAATTAATCGTTTTTTTCTAGGTCATGACGTACAGTCTTCGTAAGCCTAAGGGCCTATTGAAGGGGAAAGTCAATGTAAATCAATACAGCTCATAAGAAACTCACTGCAAGTAAGTAAAACGCACAGCAATTTATCGCTGAGACATCATGATGTCTCCTCCAAGTATTGACAACACATACCACCAAAACATTGGGACTAGATGTCATTTATCCATGTTTCTGAGCCGCTTTTACAAGACCTCGACGGATTAGTGTCTTCCAATCTATGCGCAGCCGTCTTTCTCAAAGTTTAACATATGTTAAATCAAAGGAGCATGGTCCAAAAGTCATTTTTTACAGTCATTCACGGTGCGTACAAGTCTGTCATCTGGTAAAAAGAACTTGTAAATATTCAGTATATTGTGCAACAAGGTGTTTTCCAGAAATTGATAAACTCTATTATTTATGTCCAATGCAACAGTGGAAAATACAATTTTTGCATTGTTGATGTGATGCCAAAAATCTTGATTGATTTTCTACAGTGAATGAAACTTTTTTTTCCTGGAAGCAATCTATCTCCAACATACAACTTGCACTCAGCCAACCACAATAAACCATAAAAAGGTGACAACTTGTTACTTTGCGTCACAGTCATCCTTCAAGGTAGATAATTGTATGTTCAATCTAGAATCATTTTATGGAACGAAGGTTTTGTAGTGAATACTTTATCTTAAGGTGATACTTCGCAACCTTTCTTTCACACTGTTACAGTCTACAGTAATATAACTGTTCACTGTGTCACATTTAACTGGACAATATGAATGGCACTCAGAACAACGTCCTCGTATCCATCAGATTCATATAACTACCTCAATTTCGGTGTTGCGGCTGGCTTGGCTACAAATGAATTCACGGAAATCCATGCATCTGTGATATGATTGTATTTCATGAACTCTCTTAGTCTATGACGTCCTTCAAGGTCTCTTAGTCTATGACGTCCTCTTATATACAATCAAACTTGTCATATTCCACTTCCTTCTTAAGATTGTTTTGCTTCAGCAACTGTTGATGGCCAATGCCTCAGAAGCAACAACTTGCATCTTGCTCATAGCTGGTTTCCTCGTGTGTAGTTTTTAGCTTTTTCATATACAATAAAGCGTCATTTTTGTTGAGGTATTCCTCATTGTTGTGACTGTGCCACATACAGCATTTGTATAAACATTATGACAATAAATCAATCACAATATGATCAAATACAGAGAGATATGTTCAAACTAAGTAAATGCGAGTTCCACTATATTGTCACTCATTTCAATACTCCTCGATGGAGGAGGTCTCCACGCTTACATTGACAACCTTGTCCAGAAATGTTCTATTTAATAAGTGGCAAACCAAAGTAGAATGCGGACAGTGACATTGCAGATATGTACAGTAAGCATACCCCCCTACCTTATGAAGATGACTGCTGTGTGTCAAACATCACAATCAAGTATCATGTCATGAATCAATTCTGCTGGCACCCAGCGTGTAAGCCTAGATGTGGATAGTTTATCACAGGGAGCAGTACCTTCACAAATCGTGACCGAGCTTCACATTTCTGAGCGAGTTGATGAAATTATACTCTCTGCTAGTTTGATTTTCAACATTATGATGTGAGCTACCCGAAGACCGTGATGAGTAACAACCCGAAGACTCCAATATTTGATTCAGACGAAGCCAACAAGTTACGCATTATATCTTAACGTTATTCCGTTTACTGGGGCTGGTAAATGGAGCACTGAATGGTGGAATTGGCATATCTCTGCATGAGTATTCAGATGACAATGCTGTTGATCTCTTCACACTGACCAACCAAGCATATGCAATACATATTATTTTAAAGTGGTTCAGGCAACATGAAAGTAGGGCGCATATTTTCTGAACCTCAGACAACAATAGTAGACCTGTTGTATTCATGATATTCTTCCTGACGTCATAAAAGGGAACTTTATCCGTATTAAGTATGTAGAATAAAGACTTCATTATCCTGCTATTCCAGTAATCCCTGTAGTGGGATAAAATTAATAAGAAAATGATTACTTCTGAGAGACACCAAAGAAAAGAGGAATTACAAATTAGTGTCCCATGTATAAATATGACGGACTATATGCAGAGTGGTCAATGGTGTAGCTTACAATGGAACAGCGAACGATGCAGATAACATATCTGGACATCATTAATCTGATGATTATCTTCTTTATCTCTTAACTATTGACAAAATCAGATAGATGCAAGACATAGTGCTTGTAGGCAGAAGAGGGAATATGGAAGTAGAAGTCACATTTTTCCACCTGCTTACAGTGGTACACTTGCTGGTCTTTGCTGCTATTCCTGACGTCATTGACAACAAATCTGCTCAATTCACGTTTCTACTACGGAAAAAAGATACAGTGAGTTGATGTCATTGTCGTGCCTATAATAGTAAAATCTGCACATAGAGCAAAAAACCGCAACAGAGCCATGGGATCAAATTATTTTCAAGAATTAATAATTTCCAAAATCGAGTCACTGAGTCACTCGAGTCGGAATTAACAATTTGCATATTATTCATTCATTTTGGTTCCACACAAAATCTTTGTCCATCTACATTCAGTAAGCTGTAAAAGCTTTCGCATGCATGGAATACTTCTAAGTGCTCATAACTAGAAGTCTGTACATCTGTTACGTCTCAGCAAAGTACTTCGCAAGGCTGGCAGGTTTCTGGACTCTTATCATGTAATATCTTTACTAAGACCCAGAAATAATAATTGAAGGGCTTCTGGAACAAAGACTCTTTTCAATTGCACTTAGCTTCCTGAGACATGTAAACACAAGCGTAACAAGTGGAAAATTTGTATCCCTGTCTAACTTTGAGACTTCATATCAAGACAATTGGCGGTTTGATCTGAAATAAACAAAGGCATTGACACAAAGATCTAAAAACCAATGGTGCGATTTAAAAGAAAACATGGGCAGAGATCCACCCAAGGCACATCTCTATCAAGTTTGAAGATAATCATGTTTGGTGCCTATTTAGAAGTTGCAAATGTGAAACTCTTGTTGGATAGATCACAGATGAAGGACAGGCGATGGATGATGGAAAGACTATGACGCACGGAGGGCCAGCACATTACCTCAGCTGACTAAAATGTCAGCTAAAGTAAATATTTGTTTAAAATCACCAAATGACACTTCCCACATAGTGAATTTCAATGGTGAAGATCGACTTTCTAAAAGGTTTGAAGAGAGCCCAGTTTCTGGTGCAGGGGAATTCATTGATAATTAGGCACACACAAAGTAATAATGAAAAATATGACATCAGGCAGTTACAGCCGTTCACCAAACATAGTTTAGTAATTTCCACAAGTGTATGTGCAATGCAAAGTAATTGACCCAGTGGTGTGAAAGAAGATTTGGATCTTTCAAATGAATCCACGCTAAGTACCTGCGCCCCCCCCCCCCAAAAAAAATGCTCAAAATCTGAGATTCAAAGAATCACCTAGTAAACAACTTTTTTTTTCTGCCATGAGGTACATTTCCATAACCTTCAAGCATGACATGGAGGTGGCATTAGATAAGTCATAACTAGGAAAAATACAGAAAGTTGAGAAAAGGTTATATTGTAATGCACACCCACCAAATGTACAAAGTAAAGTAAAAGAAAATCCAATAATGTCCTTAATCTGATGGGATCTACGACGCTGTTTTGAGTAGCCCTTTTTACTGGTTTGGCAAGCAAAAAAGTGAACAAAATGTCATTTAAAATCATGATGATACTACACTCTGCCAACTAGAATCTGCTGTTTCTATAATTTCAGATTTTACTGCTATATACGTGAATTTTCTTAATGATTGCCAATATTTCACAAAACGTTTCATATAACTGAGCCAATATGCCAATATTCCCTTTTTCTTCAGGGCTACTAAGATCAACACAAAAAAACAAGAAAGAAACTCTTCTATTAGTGTCTATTAAAAGTGGCCATAGGCCTAGGATCTGCCATCACCAAAGTACTAATAATTATGTGCGACTTATTGAGTCAGCAGAACAAACACTGTCACACACACACATACACAGATAGATAGATATATAGATAGATAGATAGATATATAGATAGACAGACAGATAGCTAGATAGATAGATAGATACATATGTAATAATTGTATCATTATAGATGAATAAATAAATAAATAAATAAATTAACAAACAAACTAACAAACAAATAAATAAATGAATAAATAGATAAATAAATAAATAAAATCCATATCTTTAAATATATGAACTATTCCATGATCATCATCAGCATCATTATCCTCATTATTATCATCATCATCCTATCTTTCAAAAACCTCATACAGGACCACCATGCGGAAGATCCATACGCGAAGATAAAACGTTTCATGTATCTTTTGTGACGAGTCTCAATTTAAACAGGATGGACAGACGGCAAATGGATCTTGGATATAAAGCTGGATGAGACATTAGTAGAGCGGCAAATAAACCAAAAATCAATGGAAAGTGACCATTTAAGAAACTTAATAGAGACCATCTTAATGTTAAGTCCAAAATGTCAACAGCATACTCTCATGGATTATCAGCAGAGCATAAAAGTCCATACCCTCAAGCGGATCGTTATGTCATGCCAAACTTTTTTAGTCCATGACTGCTGTAGAGGCGTTATGGACCGTTTCATACTCTGATCTCTTTCGTACGGCCTTTTTTCACTTTGGTAACTCTTTGTAAAAATCAGGAACTAAAGAATATTGAGCAGAATCTTACAATCTGCTTTTCACATATCTATTTGTTGCAACTTCTCTTTTTATGTGGTTTACACATATGTATTGTTGCAGATGTTGCATATTGGCCACTCAAGCCATGAGTAAATGAACCAATGCTTCAGTATTTTAAAGTTATGTTTTATCAGGGTCATTGAATGAGCAATGATTTTGAAAACTGTTTGCAGTTGTGAGGGTCAGGATTTCTTTTCTCGTGTGCAGGTTTTAGCCCCGTCATATATAAGAAAGTGTCATTCTGACACCCTGACTCTCGTAATGCAGTTCATGTTATGATATGTTATCATCACTTAAACCAGCTGGCTGATCCATCCGATATTGACAGCAGAAATTAAACTGTCCGATATTGGCAACAGAAAGGGTCACCATTGCATTGAGTAAATAAACCAATGCATAAGTATTCTAAAGTAATGATTTGTCAGCGTCATATTAGAGGAGCAATGCTTTTGAAAACAGTTCGCAGTTGTGAGGGTCCAGGTTTATTTTCTCGTGTGCTAATTTTTTTCTCTCTCCATAAAATGGGAAAGCGGTAACAAGAAAATAAGTAAACAGAACAGCGAAAACACGGATGCGAAAACACTAAAATATAAAACACGAAGGCGAAAATACGACAGAAATTATGTGTTTTCGCACTCTTTTTTTTTCGTGTTTTTGTGTTAGCGTTTACTCGTTTTCTTGTTTTACTGTTTTCTTTCCTTGATTGAAAACAAAACAAAAACAAAAACAAAAAAAAACAAAAAACAAAAAACAAAAACAAAAGACAAAAAAAAAAAAAAAAAGAAAAACCCACGAATGCGAAAACACTAGAGTAAAAAGCACGAAGACGAAAATGGGAAATCACAACCGCGAAAATAAGACAGATATCATGTTGTGTTTCTTTCCTTGATCGAAAATGTCACAACTTGATAAAAGTAGTTATTTGAGATTTTCAGAAGTTCACATGCACGTTTTTTCAGGATAAGGTTTATATTATTATATCCTGCATATATATACATTATTTATGTTATCTAACCTAATTAATATACTAAACACTCAGCTGTTAAGTTAAATGCTTTACCAGTGGAATGAAAAAACCGATGTACTATCTAGACTTAAGTTTGATCATGCACAGACACCTCGACTTCGTTCTTTCAATTCCTCAAGCATATATAAATTCATAAATGTTGTAGAAACTACGTTAATATGATACCTAAAATTGAGATAATATTTTGCTCATGATAGATGGACATTAGGGCATGCATTTTAATTAGATGCAGTAATGTAGCTTAAAGCATGTTTACTGGGCTTTGTCGTGTAGAAAAGTAAACTCTGCCACAAACAATTATGTATTATACTGGAAAATATTAAATATCAATACCTTTTAGTGATCGGTAGTTAGTGAAAAGAACATGCAGACTCAAATTTTTAAACATCAACCACCGAACCGCGTCTGTTATCTTGGCTGGCATTTGCCAGTTGCCAATTTAGAAGGGACCAGTCATTATTTACAAACATTTTCTTTTCCAAGCTATCAGTTGGCTCTCTGCAAGTACTCAGACTCCATGGTACCGCCCCCCATCAAATCATCATGGGAGTTTGGGGGTGGGGAGTGACTATGCACTATCTTATTAGCGGGTAGATGAAACAAATGTTGTTCCAAACACCATTCCGTCTTGTACATTTTAAAATCATTAAGATTTCCAATTAGTTAAAGTTGCTTTTCTCGGCTGCAAGTGTAGTCCAGCTGCCAGTTCTTCATCTAGCTGCCAGTTCTAGGCCAGCTGCCCGTTCCATCATAGCTGCCACTTTCCATGCCTAGCTGCCAGTTTTACTCAAGCTGCATGTTCTCAGCCAGCTGCCAGTTCCATTATATCTGCCAATTTCCATGCCCAGCTGACAGTTTTACTCGAGCTGCCTGTTTTCAGCCAGCTGCCAATTCTAGTATAGCTGCCATTTTCCATGTCCTGGTGCCAATTTTAATACACCTGCCTGTTTTCAGTCAGCTGCCAGTTTTGTTGTAGCTGGCATTTCCATGCCCAGCTGTCATTGTAGTCAAGCTGCCAGTTCTCCATCCAGCTGCTAGTTCTCAACCAACTGCCCGTTCAATCACAGCTGCCACTTTGCCTGCCCACCTACCAGTTTTAGTCCAGCTGCCTGTTCTTAGCAAGCTGCCAGTTTTATTATAGCTGGTATTTTTTCCATACCCAGCTGCCAGTGTAGTCCATCTGCCAGTTCTCAGCCAGCTGCCTGTTCCATCATAGTTGCCGCTGTCCATGCCCAGCAGGCAGTTTTACTCTATCTACCTATTCTCGGCCAGCTGCAGGTTTTATTATAGTTGCCATTTTCGATGGACGGCACGCCAGTTTTCAGCTAGCTGCCCGTTCATCATAGCTGCTACTCTGTTTGCCCAGCTGCCAGTTTTGGTCTAGCTCTTATTCTCATTCAGGTGCCGGTTCTGTTATAGCTGTCATTTTCTACACACAGCTGCAAGTGTTGCACAGCAGCCAGTTCTATCATAGCTGCCACTTTCCATGCCAAGTTGCCAGTTCTCCAACCAGCTGCCAGTTCTCAGCCAGCTGCCCATTCCATCATAGTTGCCATTTTTCCTTGTATGTCATGCCAGTTTTTAACCAGCTGCCCGTTCCATCATAGCTGCCACTTTGCCAGTTTTGGTCAAGCTGCTTGTTCTCATTCAGCTGCCGGTTCTGTTATAGCTGTCATTTTCCATACACTGCTACAAGTGTTGTCCAGCTGCTAGTTCTATTATAGTTGCCACTTCCCATGCCAAGTTAATAGTTCTCCACCCAGCTGCCAGTTTTCAGCCAGCTGCCCGTTCAATCCCAGCTGCCACTTTCCATGCCCACCTATCAATTTTACTCTAGCTGTCACTTCTAGTATAGCTGTTATTTTCATGCCGAACTGCCAATTTTAGTACCCATGCCTGTTCTCAGCCTACCGCCAGGTCTATTATAGTTGCCCAGCTACCAATATAATCTAGCAATCCTTTCTCCTCCTGACTGCCAGTTCTTTTCCAACTGTCATTTCTCCATCCAGCAGCAAGCTCTTAGCAAGAGGCCAGGTGTTTTTGTTGCTGCTATTTACTCTGCCCAGTTGCCTGTTTAGTCCAGGTATTGGTATTGCTCCTTGCTGCCATTTTCCCTTTCCAGCTGCTAGGTCTCACTAAGTTGTCAGGTTTATCAGAGCAGCCATTTCGCTATTCAGCTGCCAGTTTTAGTCCAGCTGTCAGTTCTCATCCTAGAAACCTGTTCTTTTCAGCTATCATTTGGGCTCCTAGTTACTAATTCTATTCTAGCTGCCATACTTCTAGTCTTACTGGCTAGATCTCAGGCACCTGCTAAGCTGACAAATTTCCACCAAGGTGGGATTCCTTTCGCAACTTCCAGTTATATTCCCTGCCGCCAGTTCTGTTCCAGTGGCCATTGATAGTGCAACTCCCAATACTATTCTAGCTTCCAGTTCTCCCCACAATTGCTTGTTTGTTATCTACTAGTATTATTCGAACTGCCAGTTCTGCACCCAGTCACAAATTCTCAGCCAACAAACCCGGCTTTGCCACATAGCCAATTCTATTGGTTTTACCTATTTTATTTCTTGCAAGAAAAAGAAAATTGATTGGCGTGCAGGCATGCCTATATGAACCCCTCTCGCGAAAAAAAAAAGGGGAAATGAAAAATACTGGGGGTGTTACAGGACAATACATGAACAAAAAAAGACACATGAAAGATTCACATCACATTTTGCAACACAGAAAGTAAAGTCAGATTAGGGTTTCGTGATGACCTAGCACGGAAAAATAAACATAACACTTTCTATGGAAATTGTATGTACCTAATAACAGCATGAACAACTTCGAGTTGAGTAGACACGTTGCTGTTTTCGGGTTCGTGTAATACAGTTTTAACTGTGTAATAGGCATGAGGTGGCACTGTGTAATGTAAAGAATTTCATTGTACAGTATACTGCGGACACCTTAAAGGTAGTGAAAAGTATTTTCGTTTTCTTTGCCACAGTAACATCGTGGTGTTGTACCTACACCTATTTTAAACAAGTCAGCATTGAGGGAACCACACTCCATGCGTAACTGTGCAGACACTATATTTTCTGAACTTTTTCCAACATAATATACATCATTGCCGTTTGGTCTGTCCATATTCAGTTTAAATTTAACTTTTTGTAGGGACTCACTTCTTCTGGCATCAATCGTAAATTGTTCCACAGCTTTACGGTTGACAGAAAAAGAGTTACCAAACAGATCTTTACGGGTTTTGAAATGGAGCGAATTTAGAATGCATGCGGGAATTGTATCTTGTTGTACTCTCTAATGTTCGAGAAGCAAATTATACAGGTACATTGGAGTCACCTTCTTGATGATCATATACATTAATACTAATTTCTGTTTGTCTCTCCGAACAACCAGTGTTTCCTGTCCTGTATCCTTATAAATTTGACTATGACTAGTAAAACCCCTTGTCCCTGTTACTGCAAGGGCTGCTGTCAGTTGCACATTTCCAGTTCAGATTCTTTGGCTCGGGAGAAATTAGTGAATACTACCTTTCCGTACTTCAAGACTGGGCGTATGAACAAGAAATACAAAATCTCAGGTGAACGTCTGTTTCGTTTATGCTGCAGACTACATAAAATTCAAACGCTGCAGACTACGTAAAATTCAAACCATTCTCATAGCTTTCGCACAAATAGAATTGATTCTCTTTGACATTTTCAGTAGTTGTTCCCTCAAACTTAAGAGCAGGATGGGTCACAATATGGCGTTTTCTGGTTATTACCATCTATTACAGCTGCCAGTAATTTTTCAGTTGCCAATTTCTTTAAAGCTGTCAGTTGTCCTTTAACTACTTTTATTTTAGTGGTAATTTTGTCAAGGCAGATATTTGTGTGCTCAATTTTTCTATATAACAATGTATTATCATTAACCAGCTTGATTTACTTTGCACACTGATATAGTTCTGTTGTCCATCAAAAACGTACGCACACTTTCTTCAGCACAAAATGTATTTTTCTTATATTTGAACATTTTGTTGCGTTTTGATTAAGCACATATCAAAGGTTGCGCCTGTCTATGTACATCTAGAAAGCCATTTTGGAATAATTTCATTTTGTTCATTGAGTGAGTGTGCCCATACATTGTGCCAAGTTAAGTCGAGTGCTTAAATTTGCAGAACTACAGTATACTAGAGGGACTTAATTATGTTTGGGTATGTCACGGTTTTCTGGCTCAGATTAGCGAGTAGCTTTATCTCAAATTTCAGGCAACATGAATTATGGTGTTGAGTTGAAACTAAACCAGTTGCGTTGCAGTTATTTTTGTAGGTAAAAGTATTGTACTCTTGTTTCAAAGTCAATACTGTGCCTCTTTTCTTGGATTCCAATGTCTTTTGAAATAGCTTTTCATTAATTTCAGCATGCTTCCCTTTTTAATTGCAGATTATGCGACAAAAAATGGAACAAGTGAAAATATGACAAGTATGATCAGAAGATATTGCATTGACTTTTGAGACAAAGTCGGGTCCCTGGACTCGCAATTTAAACAAACGGCCCCAGGTATCTGCCGTATTTATGGGATAAAATAAGCGTGCAAAACATATTTTATGCACCACATTTAAGGAAGTTTATTGGAAACAGCAACGTATATGAAACGTTTACCTTGAACAACAGTTTACGTACTACATATGCATGTAGAAAAAAAATGAAATTTCAAATTTATAAGATTTCATTTTCAGTATTATAAATTTTAGGCATGCTTATTTGTCTTTTGTCATGGGATCATAAATTGTTCAAAAAGATGTACTGTGAACAGTGCGCCTGACAAGTTATGAAAAATAGTTGGCCTATCTTGCATGTAAATTGCACGAATTGAAAATGTATA
Source organism: Hermodice carunculata (assembly GCA_964020975.1). Lineage (NCBI taxonomy): Eukaryota > Metazoa > Annelida > Polychaeta > Eunicida > Amphinomidae > Hermodice > Hermodice carunculata. The sequence goes on along the minus strand of OZ026626.1, from coordinate 8,616,091 downwards.
AGGTACTTGCAGGCAATACGGCATCAACGGTATTGTGATCATGATTATCTTCATCACATACATGTGTTGTGTTAGCTGACTTATTATCATCATCATCGCGAAAAGTTTCTAACTACCCTTTTCAGTACCACGTTTGGACAGAGGTGAGAGCTTAATCCGGTGAGCCTTGGGCGCAATACGCGCTGAGGAAAGATGTCCACATGGACCTTTTTATTTCAGATTGGCACGCTGGTATTTGAATGAAAGGTTCGTTCATGAGGAAGTTGAATTTGATGTCATTTTAATGCTTCAGATTTATCAGAGCGACTTTTGTCGCAGATAACACTGAAACAGCTCAAAGTTACAGTAAACAAATACGGGTAGAGAATATTGTACATATTGTATCTGTAATCGTAGTGCATGCACTGGGTAAATAATCACAAAATTTAAACTTTGAGTTGTAGGCATACAGTTTCACATGCCAGTGTGTGAATCTTCACACATACACAGTACTTGATAGCTTGAACTCCTGCGTGACAGAACTTTACAGATATTATTAATTCATTACACAATTGGAACAAAATTCAAGACTGAACCAACACCTTCTCAGTTGGACTATGCCAGACGTAATCAATTACACTCACAGCTCAATAAAGACAAGCATTAGAAATTGATAGACATTAACATCACATAAGGTATTCACATATGCTCTCGGCAAAATGCAGTGACTCAACCAGCTTAGCTAGGGTGCAGAACGGTTATTTAAAATATGCCAAAAAAATACAACAAACAAACAAAAACACCCCTCCCCCCCCAAACAACCCACAAAAAAAGAAATGCACTTTTAATGGTTTACTTCAGGGGCGGACGCAATGTTATCTCGATCAACTAACCAGATTTAGCATCGAAATTGAAAATCTAATTGATTTGAATATATACAAGAAGAAATAGTGTTTAGTCCAGCCGTCAGTTTTCTTCCTAGCTGCCAGTTATATTCCACCAGCCAGTTCTCTCAGTTGCCATTTCTATCGTATCTGCCATTTCCCCTGCCCGGCTAGGTGGGGAATCGGCAGCTGACACAGAACTGACAATTTGAATAGGACTGAGAGCTTGACGTAGAAGTGGCAGTTACAAAAGACCTTTCACCTGGAAGAAACCTGGCAGCTGTGAAGAAAACTAGCAGATAGAACATAATTGGCTGCTTATGGAAGAACTGGGAGCTGCGTAAGGAGTGGCAGCTGAACAGATTAGTGTGTGAACTGGCCGCTAAGAACAGAACTGGCAGCTGAGGAGAAATGGCAGCTAGGGTATAAATGGTGACCACACGGAAAAGTGGATGATGAAATAAAATTACTAGCTGGGCATAGAACTGGCAGTTCTACATCCTGCCAGTTCTCTTCTGGCCACTACAGTAGCTGCCAGTCCTATCTCCAGCTGCCGGTTTCTACCCAATTCTTCCCCAGCTGGCCAATCCAATTCCGGCCGCCAGTTCTCCAAAGCTGCTAGTTATCTATCAGCTGAGATATCCAATGCTGCCTATCCCGTACCGAGCTGTACGTAATTGCATATTCTCACTCATCCTAAAATTCTAATTCTGGCTGCTATTTCCTGATCTGCATGAAAATCTTCAAGCAGCTACCACTTCTCTCCTATCTGTTAATTCTTAATATCATAATGGCATGGACACTTGCATTTAGGGGTTTTGATAACATAGCGATTTTGCTGAGGCACCAAAAAGATTGATATACTTTTTAAACTTGTGGAGGTATTTAAAGCCAGGTCTGCTTCAAGCTATATATTCTCCAGCCGTGTACCCAGGTACCCAGGACCATTCCCCCCACCCCCCAAAAAAGCCTAAAAGTCTGGTCCCGAATCAAGATATTAAGTGCCCAGTGTGAAAACTAAGTCAAGCACTATGCCTATTGCTGACATTTATTTCATTGCAGCGGGCAGATTAAAGTTCAGATTGTAAGTCATCGTTTAAAAATAGGTTGACCACTACTTGCTCTGGTAACTCGGAGAACGGACACCTAAAACGTAGCGATACTAGATACCAATACCGTACCCATCGTGGCTAAATACAGCAGCTATGCAGCATTATGCTTCACCCTGGGCCAAGTTGACCGTCAAGACAAGTTGAAATAAAATGTTATGTTAGAGTTGTCTTTACTGCAAAATAATGGCACACATTGGCCAGCTTTTCTGTTAACTTTGTCATACAACTTGATCACAGTTAATTTGAGTGACCGTTGTGGGGTTATATTGCTGGTCGGTCACATGCTGCAGCTGGTGTAAGGCTGTCTAACTGGAATATTGTAGCAAAATTTTGCATCACAGTTCATGAAAAATGCTACAGGATTGATCCCAAAGAAGTTTTTCTCATATGAAGAAGTTTATTGAGAAAATGATCCATGGAATGTAAATTTGCTGCTGCAATTGGACAGCACCATGGTCTTGCACGTCAAGTCATTTAACATTGCAAAAGTGCGCCTGCCAAGGAAATCTGGTCGTTTTGACCAGGTGGGGACCAGGGTTGGTAATTGCAGGTACTACTGTACCAAGTAATAGCTATTTCTATGCAGAACATGCCAGGGTATATCAAAGAGAGTAAATGTAAGAACATTTTCAAAAATAAGGTGAAATCATTCTTGATGCATCAGATAGGAGTACTGGAGATGGACCGTTTGTATATTTATAGTTTCAGTATCTTATAATTAGTGTTATCAGGGGCCTGCAATTTATATATATATATATATATATATATATATATATATATATATATATATATATATATATATATATATATATATATATATATAAATATACATATATATATACATATGTATATACATACAAATATATATACATACACACATATACATGCATATATGTACATATATATATATATATATATATATATATATATATATGATCCCTAGAGTTATAAAAATTGCACCTTTGATACTTATATTTATTTATATGTTAATTTATTGAAAATTTAGATCAATCTTTTAAATCGTAAATAATTTTAGTATTTCAGGGTATGAAAAATACAAGCTATTATAAAACTGGCAGCTGGCTGAGAACTGGCAGCTGGCTGAGAACTGGCAGCTGGGCTAAAACTAGCAGGTGGGCAGGCAAACTTGCAGCCATGATTCAACGGGCAATTGATTGAGAACTCGCAGCTGGATGGAGAACTGGCAGCTGGACTACACTGGCAGCTGGGCATGAAAATGCCAGCTACAATAGAACCGACAGCTGACTGAGAACAGGCACGTGCACTTCAATTGGCATCAGGGTTTGGAAACTGGCAGCCATACTAGCATTGGCAGCTGGCTGAGAACAGGCAGCTCGAGTACAACTGGTAGCTGGGCATGGAAATTGGCACGTACAATGGAACTGGCAGCTGGCTGAGAACAGGCAGCTTAAGTAAAACTGGCAGATGGGCATGGAAATTGGCAGTTACGATGGAACGGGCACATGGCTGAGAACTGGCAGCTGGACTACACTGGCAGCTGGGCATGGAAAATGGCAACTATAATAAAACTGGCTTGACTTGATGTTACTTGACCAACCATTATTATTTAACAAGTTCTTGCATCGAAATAGGAAATCTAATTGGTTTTAATACGTACAAGACGAAATGAAGTTTGGAACAACATTTGTTTCATCAACCTGCGTTTAAGGTGGTAAATAGTCACCCCCACCCCCACTGATCACCCCCACTCCCATGATGATTAATGGGGGACGGTACCATGCAGTCTCAGTACTCGTGGAAAGCCGACTGAAAGCTTGGGAAAGAAAATGGTGGCAAATAATTACTGATACCTTAAACATTGGCAACTGACAAATGCCAAGTAAGTGGTTTGGTGGTTGATGTTGAAAAAATTGAGTCTCCGTGTCCTTTACACTAACTACAGATCATTTAGAGGGATTGCTATTTAATATTTTCCAGTCTCATACATAATACAGCTCCTTGTGGCAGAATTTTTTTTTCTCCACGATAAAGTCCAGCAAGCATGTTTAAGAGCGATGTCCTTTTTGGACGCAAACTTGAGCATTCGCAGCTACCTCAGTTATGTTTAATTTCGTTCTTTCAATTCTTTAAGCACATAAAAAAAATCAAATGTTGTGCCAACTTCGTTGATGGGATACCTATAATTGATATAATATTTTCCCCAATGACTGATGCACATTATGGGATGCACTTTAATCACATTCAGAAATGTAGCTTAAAGTTTGCTTGCTGGACTTTATCGTGTAGAAAAGAAAACTCTGCCACGAATAGCTCAATTATGTATTACAATGAAAACTATTAAATAGAAATCTTTTAACGTAATCAACCACTGAACCGCAGTTCTGGGACTTCTGTCAGTGAAATGGACGGACACGTTTCGGTACATCATGCACACCTTGTTCCAGTAACAAATAGTAAAAGCATTTTGTTTCATGTGACATGACATGTTAGGGTGAATAATATGACTTTTATGTCAAAAAGTTCTATTAAAGACCCATTTTTTTTAACGAAAGATTATTTTTCGACACGAACACTTCCTAAGAAAGACTTGTTCTCTTGGTCCTTGGTGCTTATAATTTTGTCACCGGGATTTTCATGAATTACTTATATACTTGTTAGCTTGTGTACAGAGTTTAGTTCGAGGATCAAAGTCTAATATTTAGTGTAAATATTATCATTAAAGCAACATGTATTAAAGTGTGCTTTCTCATACCAGTTTTACCTGTTCACTCGATGGCCGTCCTCTAAGCAGGTCTGGTTAGTACGAGCGCGATATACTTATAATAATAATAATAATAATAATAATAATAATAATAATAATAATAATAATAATAATAATAATAATAATAATAATAATAATAATAATAATAATAATAATAATATTAATAACAACAACAACAACAACAATCAAAACAGCAACAATGTATTTGAAAAACTACTCCGTTACAACAGGAGCACTGACTAAACGGGGTTATTTCATGGGGCATCCATACATTTCCTTTGAATTCATTTGTAAAATATAAGTATAAACTATAAAAGTTAAACTGTTCAGTACTTTAATTCAGTTATGTAACATAAATGATGTACATGCATGCATGATATAATAGTATAAATTTCATCTTGAAAAACATGCACGTTAAATTCTGAAAAATATCAAATTACTTCTCGTATCAAGTTGTGACATTTTGAATCAAAGAAAGTAAAGAGTAAAACAAGAAAACGAGACAACGCTCCTACGAAAACACGACAATGCGAGTGCGAAAACACAACATAATGTCTGTCGTATCTTCACGGGTGTGTGTTCGCGTTTTTTTCCTCGAGTTTTTTACTTTAGTGTTTTTGCATTCGTGTTTTCTTGTTTTGAAAGAGAAATGTTTAGATGGCACTTTTGTGCCACCATATGTGCAAGTTTGGGCCTCATCATATATAAGTGTCATTTATTCTTACGGTTTGACTTTTGTTATGCAGTTCATCACTAAGACAAGCTGATCCATTCGATATTGACAACAAAAATTGATCCATCCGATATTGACAACAGAAAGTGTTTTGGTACTCCTGATTTTATTCATGCCACGAAGTGTCATCATTTCTTCAATTTGTTGATCCAACTGTTACTGACTATTCGGATTATAGGTGCTCTGCTGATACTTTGGCTACATAGGGGGGAGTTGGGCAAGAATATAATTGAAACTTGATCAGGTCGCCCTGTTAGTCAACGTGATAAAATCTATATTTCCACTGCCATATCATAACAACAATGTGTATCTTAATAAATTTGATGAAAAAATGAACCATTAAAATTATTCAGGCTGCATGTTGTTCTGTTGTTTTGTCAGGATTTATACATTTTACTTCATACCTTCTCTTGTATAGATCTCCCCTGCCTTATACAGGCACCTTAAATCAAGGTTTGATTGGCATATTAATCTTGAAAGATGAGTTAGATAGTCTTTATATTTAATTTTGTAGTTCTCTCAAGCTTACTCATGTCACTGGTCACCAACTTTCTTCCAACACTGCATAAACTTATCGGTTTGACCCTGTTTTCTTTTCTTTTATTTATTCATTTTTTTAAATATATTATTACTATTTTTTTTTTGCTGCTTATGCACACATGAATTGCAATGAGACTATGAAGGTATTGGCATGCAGTCCATGGATAACGGTAGCTACCATGAACATGAATGGAATATGCCACCAAAGCAGTCAGTAATAACTTACCATTAATGCTCATTGATACTTATAACAACCAACAAATCAACCGCAATACAATAGAGTGATGGGGTGCATTTATTGACTGTCGCAAATTTCAAAAGTGGATTGAAATATTTTGTGAAGTTGCCTACAGTTATAAGGTCACATTTTACAGTTTTTAAGTTTTTTTAGATTGAATTTTACATCAGAATTAATTTATAACTCAGCACTGAGTTTGCTTGTTTGTCTGTTCTTTCGTCGATTGATTGATTGATTGATTGATTGATTGATTGATTGATTGATTGATTGATTGATTGATTGCAAATTCATGGTTAAAGGTAAGGGAAATTTCTCCGGTCTCTCAATACTTCACCACAGAAAGCATTAAAGAAATTGATGAGTCAACAAATTCTTTGTTTTGGAATTCCAGGTTACCCAGCTTCTGCCGCATCTAGCCCATCACTTTTCCCACTCAGTCAAGAACCGATTCAGAACATATAGTTTACGAAAGACATTTCAACAGATCTACACTTAAATGTATGGAATGCCGCAGATGATAGATACAGGTCAGAGGCAAAGTCCACTTGTCCAAGTGGATAAGTAGGTCTGCAACGGTGTGAGTGAATCCTTAAGTTGTATTGATTAAGTAGTCAATGGTCGCCACTCGCTACTACAGTGCTGGCCTGCAAGTGGAACTCCATATGGTGACTGAATTGATGCTGACTACAATAATGAACGCGTATAGTCCAAAAAGACGTTAACTAGTAATACCCAAAGCAACATAGGTTCACATAGTACCCAGTTTTCAGAATATTTGGCCACAAAATACAGGCAGTCACAATTCAAGGTTCCTGCTCATTTAAGGAAAGCAATATAGGCCTGCATAACAGTAGTTTCTTGCACAACCACTAGTCTTGAGATACATAGATAAACACTTAACTTAATTGAATATATTTATTTTTCCTTTTTGACATTACTTTACTCGGAGGACATTCAACAAGAAGACAAAGAAACAGGCCAAAATTTTTTGTATCAACGTTTTTGAACAATGGACCTTTTGCTGACACGTTTCAGCACCACTGTGTTTAACATTGCTGATAATGCGCTACTCGTGATCCTCAACTTAGCAGTTTGCTGATGTAGGTTGACTGATGGTGATGATGATGATGATGATGATGATGATGATGATCATGATGATCATGAAGATGATAGCACAGAAAGCATATGTAAGAAAGGTTATATAATAATAATTTTACTTGCCATCAGAGATTACGGAAGTAAAACTATGCACATATAGATACCATATAGTCATGGGCAGAATTATAAAAACGTATCACTTTGACGACAATGCAACAAAAGTAATACGCATTTAGTCATGATGTATTCAATACACATAGAAACAGAAATTTATTTTAATTACTGTTCCGGGAATGATGACGCAAGACAAAGTATAATTTCGGGTTGAGTTGATATTATTTTTCAAGAAAATATACGACGATGTGTAACGAAATAATAAGCATGTGGAAGATCTTGGTAATTTCTGGTTAAGGTAAATACGAAAAATCAACCTGGTAGGTAATATCAACCTATCACACTTTAGCGTATTTGTGTCTTTTTGCCCAAAACCACTTCCTGGTAGTCAATATCCTATTCCGCAGTCCGAACTCTTTACTCTCCATAAGCTAACCTGTCCCTGTCTAACCTATATACATATGGAATTACTATTGACCATATTGCACACGTCCCTCTGTAAAATTTTGACATAGGCTGTATCAGCCCAAATAAATTGAAGGGTCTTCAGTGGGTAACTACTCAGAACATGTTTCAGAGCCTTTTACCCGTACATGTCTATCTGGGTAGCGGCTCCTTGTCTAAGCTAAATAGTCAGCAAAGACAACCCACATAATAAAGCATAAATATGAACGTGGCAAATGATGAATTAGCTAAATACGTGAAGTTTTGCTTATAAATGCAAAGCTTCATTATGAAAGAAGAATACCTGTCAAACAAACCATAATTACTAAATTGTATAGTACATGTTCAGATAAGAACAATTTGACTTACTCCTGAAACAATATTTACCCTTTCTAGCTGGACAGCTTATCCTAGTTAAACCACCTGCCAGTGTATAACTGAAGTGGAAACAAGCTGGGGCCTTATATTCAGTCCCAGTGATAGTAAAATAAACAGTTGTAACTAGACCAGCTGTACAAACATAGGGAAATCCCAACAACGACTGCAACAATGGACATCCTGCACCAGAAATGTAAAACAAACTCTGTGATGACACCTAGCCCTCAAACAATTAAGCTCTACTTAACTGCCAACCCTGAGTCAATGTATCAACTTAATGTGTCAGGTGACATTTGAGAAAATAGTGTCAATTTTGAGTAAATGTTCATTTAGGCATGTCAGAAAAGAATGAAAGTCATTAGCATTTATGTCAAAAACATGTTATCAAAACATTTTCTTAACAGGATTTTGAGTACAATTAGGCAAGCTTGTAACTGTCGTCAGTAGCTGCTTGCTACCTATAGCCCCTGGGGGTTTGACCTAACAGAAAACAAACTAGCCTAAAATGTCTGAAAGGTGAACATTAAAACAGAATAATGCCAAAGATATAGTTAAGTAGCAAAACAGACAAGTCTAAAAACTGTAAATTATTGTAGCCAAACTTTCTAATAATCTTTGGATATTAAAAGCTAAATTATAGGGCAAGTCAGAAAAGAATGAAAGTCATTTGTATTTAAGTCAAGAAAATGCAATGAAAATGTAATATTTCTTAACCAGATATGAAGCACAATTAGGCAAGCTTGTAACTGTCGTCAGTAGCTGCTTGCTACCAATAGCCCCTGGGGGTTTGACCTCACAGAAAACAAGCTGGCCTAAAATGTCTGAAAGGTGAACATTAAAACAGAATATTATCAAATAGTGTAAATACCATTTTATGTGTATGTTGATTCTTTTAGACTGTTAGAGGACCTGCAAATAGTTTGTCCGAATATACATGCTTCTCATCAGTGCATGCAATCTAAATTACTGCACAAATCACGATAGATAGTGCCCTATGTATGGACCAATTATTTCAGGCTATATGATGCACTTATGACTTAGCGACTCATGGACGATATTTTGTGGGGTGTCATTATGTATATCAACAAATTTATTATTAAAGGTTTTTACCCAGCCAAAAAAAAAAAAAGGAAAAAAAAAAGGAAATGCTGATCCAGCTATCACTCTGTATTACAATAAAATCATGACTCAATTGATGTTATAATCTTTGCAACATATCTGGATTATCAGTTTGCCCATTGGAGAGAAAGACGTACGATATGCAGGCCAGATGCACATGTCTAGCCTGAGCTTTGAATATATGAATCTTGTCGGAAGCTGGGCTTGATAGCACCTCAACCTTAAACTTGACTCCGATTTTACTGTTTAAACCTGCCAGTATCACGGTTTGAGACCAGTTTGAAGATGTTTGGGATCAGGAAAGTATTCATAGAAACCCCCGATCGGAAAATATGGTTTTGTCTTGTGAATCTTCCAATATCATTTATTTGATATCCTGCATCAAATGTAAATCACAATATGTGGGCCTAACTGCTCAAAAAATTAAAAAGAGATTTAGTGGTCATAAAACTACAGTAAAAATCACAAGTTGAATACTTTTTGTATAGCCATTTCAATTCTGAGGAACATTCACATTTGGATTGACAGATACAAATTATTAAGTACATAGAGCAAAATTTATTTGACCAAGAGAGTTTTGTTAACACAAGGAAGTTATTGCAAATGGAAGATTTTTGGATGGAAACACTTAATTCAGCTTTTTCTTTTGGCCTCAATGACAGAATTTTAGTCATAGGTGATGTTGGGAATTTGGACTTTGCAACTCCTGACAGCAGTCACGCACCTTTTCTTAATAATCCAGCTGGTATTCAAAGAAGAAGTCACGGACAACGAAAATGACGGAAAAACAGGAAATTTAAGAACATGGATACAAGAAACCTTATTCCAAAATATACTTCAGGCTTCCTCTTATGGCATTGATCAATTACATACAGCTCTTAAAGCACTATCATTTCGAGATATAACAAGAATCAATGAGCATTTGGGTCTTACTGATTCAGACCACACATTTCCACACGTTTTTGTGATATTGCGTATGCTTACACAACTATTTGGAAACCAGATTCTAATAAGAAAACATTAGATAAAATGTTTTGCAGCATTCATTTCAAACACAAAATTATTGTCACACTGAACATCCAGTCCTTTTTCACATTTAAATTTTTGCAGAACATGAGTCCAAAGGAATGCAAAATAGAAGATCGCCCCATTATTTCCTATAAATATTCGACAAAGTATCATGAATTACAAGAGATTTCTGACTTCAGTTACTCTTGAGGATATTGCAGCGCATCATAATTGTGACTGTATGTATAGCAGTAAATATTCTTATTTTGTGGGTGCATATCACAAACATGTATTCACAAGTAATTTGGATATAATACAAAATTTAAGTTTAAAAGAAATGATGAAAAAGGTAAAAAAAAAATGTGGGCATGTCCCAAGTTGAACATTGATGGTATTTTTCAGGATACATGTAATGCATTTGATTCCTACTGTATGGGATGGGCAAAAAAAGAAAACATAGAATTTCAGAAATTTGAAAGGTTGTTTTCAAACGTGCAAAGAGTTTAGAAATAGAATTTATTGTTACAAATCACACATTAAGAATTTCGATACGGCTAATTTGAAACAGCCTAAAGTTTCAAAAGCAGTCAAAGAACCACAAGAAAGATTTGTAGTCACTACCAAAGATAAGGCAGGTAACAATTTTGCGATCATCTGCGAAAAAAGAATTATTTGGATGTTTTGAAAAATGAACTTGGTATGACCAATATTTCAGACATAAGAGGAAATGGCATATATGAATTACATAAGCAATCCATTGATAATTTGATAGATACACATAAAGATGAGATGAAAAGGAATTTTAATATCAAAATTTAAACAACTCCTCTATTCCACTTTTGCTTCATACGTGGCAGGTTATGATATGCTGTGTTCTGCTGAATGTATGAATGTGAATTAAATTGATCTCTGTTGCTCAGGTTACGCTCTGCAAGAAACTCGTCCGGAAAGCCTCTTAACGGCCAGTGAATTGTGAGTCAACAAGGATGATAGGCAAGTTGGGCTGTGAGCTAGATGACTTAATGAATAGGAAACTTCCATGTACAAATGGGACAGCAGTCACAACATGCAATGTTCTGCCTTAGGGAATACACGCTGTCTTCAGGCTACAACAGAACCATTGTATTTGTTTCGAACAACTGCGAGATAAAAAATAATCCATGGCGTAATTGCTTTGTTAGTCTATGGAGAGTGTGAATTAGTTTCAGTGGGGGTATTGAGGTCATTGGTAATTGACGATTGTTGGCATCTCTTAGAGCAGAGGTGAGTTTTCGTATGCTGCACTGGTTTTGTCTGAGAGGTGATTGCACTACATGAACTACATGGCGTAAGTCTGCTCGTAAATGGTTAAATACAATCTTCTGTAGCAAAAATCAGATGGCTGTCACATAGTCATGTAACTGGCAGTAAAAAGTTAATTTATTTGAGACAAGCCTGTTTTGTGACGTTGCTACATGTTTTCTATTTAGAGGAGCAATACTATGGTCTACCACATGAATGATTTGGGACTGGCTATTTCTTAACTGCACTATGTTTCCTTCTAACTAATGCATGCCCTTATTTGTGCTGGTGCCAAATACGACTGACAATAAATTTCAGATAATTGCGATAACGTCTCGTTTATTACGAGAGTGAGTTCCTTCGCCATGTAAAAGGGTGAGGCAATTGCTCCGTGCTTCATCGAATCGTTTATATCCATGCTAAAGCTGACGAATATCAGCTTGAACTAACTCTGTTGTGTGATTATTCAGCAATTGGAACTGATAACTAAGCAGTTCTGTTATTTACATATCAGGTTATTTGTTGACTGTCATCAAGTATTTGTTGCAAAGCTGTTATTTGCTTTTTGAAGCTAACAACTCTGTCTCGGTAGACATTTACTGAGCAATACAGCATCCATGTTGAATAGGTAGCATACACCTCTTTTGTAGGGGAAGTAAGTGTGTGGCCCTGTTTGGACTGTCATGTGGCCATTCACTTGTCCTAGAGTTAGGAGAAAAAAGTGTCTGATAGTAGACAAAGAGAGAGAATTGGAAATTTCTCGTGGCACTCTTCAACAACCTTGCATTCAACGTGTTAACAACTACACATAATCTCTATAATATACTTAATTCTATACAAAAACAAGTTCTGCTTACAACAACAGGTACAATGTCAGCCAGTTTTGCACAAATTACGTCCTACGAGCAGCGCTCGAATACTATGCATCAAATAAATATGATCATATTGTTAGCTATCCTAAAGGACATGTTTATTTCTTTACTGGGAATACTATTTTGAGTAAGCCTTTTCACTAAATGACCAAAATTATTTTTCAAAAACAACAACATTTTTGCTTCATGTGAGCAGTGCGTTAAGTACTAATACTCCCTTTACGACCATGCACTTGGCTAGAGACTGACAGCTTGATTCCTTTGTCAGACCTAATATACCATCAAGCTGCTTTAAAAGTAGGTCAAAACCATGGAACTACAGGCATCCTTATTATTAACTCACAAAATCATTTGTCGATACCTGCACACGGGTCGCAATTATTTACAACAATGTATTCAATCAAGCCATGCTATTTTCTTAGTGATTGTTTGGTTATAAAGATTGAACTTTACTTTATCACCATTGTTATTGAAAGCATCAAAGATAAACTCAAGGAAGCCACTAACAAATATATTGTGTCCAACAATCCCGGAAGAGTTGGTTGACTGCATAATTACGCAATAGAATCTGTTCTGACCCACATGGTCCACGTGAGTTCAATTCAAATAAAGTGTATTGTGTATCGTTGAGGTGAGTTTCTGGTTGTGTCTGAGGTGAGAACAAGTTGGGGACAAAAAAATGCCAGCACTGTCACTGTCACTTGTGAAGTAAGCCTCGTCTGGGAATGGATGATAGGCAATGTGCGTTTGGCATGTTGAAAGCTGGGTGCAATTATAAAGAGTTTGCTGAACGATTTGGATGTCACCAGTCACCAATAAGTCATTTAGTGGAGAGGGAAAGAGAGACGGGAAGCTAGCTGACCATCTGCGCCCTGAGCAGCCACGTGTGACAACCCAAGCCCAGGACAGTCACATCCATATTCAACATCTTTGTGACTGTTTTAGCCAGCCTCTCAAACAGCCAGAAACACAATTGGTGTCCGAAATCGCAGAATCAGTGCCAATACTGTCTGTAGGCAGTTACATGAGGCACATCTGCATGCAAATAGGCCATTCCATGGTAACATCCTTAATGCAAGATCTAGAAATGAACGTTTGAATTGGGCACGACCACGATCACGATGGACAATGAATCACTGGAGAGCCATTCTCTTCACAGACGAATCAAGAATAGGCATCAGTTGCCCAGATGGGTGATAACGTGTATGCAGGCGGCAAGGAGAACGATATGCAAGATGTATGTGTGAGAGAGGGCAACCGCTGGGGAGGACCCAGTATTATCGTCTGGGGAGGCATCTCGATTTAACTACAGAACCCCACTAGTTGTTCTGGACGGTAACATTACAGCCTAACGCTATATCCATGAACTTCCGCATCCTATAGTCCTTCCATTCCTTGAGAACAATAACGATATAACCATGTTCCAGCAGGATAATGCAATGCCACATTCTGCACGCATCACACAACATTTTTTTGAGAACAATCAAATTGATGTCTTACCTTGACCTGCTTATTCACCTGATCAGTCACCTATTGAACACTTATGGGACCATCTGAAGATCACTATAGGACAGAGGCAACCCTCTCTGCAAAACCATCAGCAACTTATTGCAGCTTCACAGGAGGAGTGGGAAAGGATTCCATGGGCCAGAATTTCAAGATTAGTACACTCTATGAGAAGGCGCTGTGTTGCATGTGTGCCTGCTGCAGGGGGACACACAAGATATTGAAGTGTGATTTTGCCAACTTGAGATGGTTATACAGCAAGTGTGTTCACTGAACTGTTTCATTCAAAAGTTTGGTAAAATTGTTTAAGATCCACTGAAAAGAAGTTTGTGCACCATTTGTAAGCAAATTTGATACAAAAGAATGTATTCCAATAAAGGAATAACTCAATGTGTACCCCATGCATAGGATCATTTATGTATATAAAGGAGGAAAGGGGTCCAAGATACATCTTTGGGGTACCCCTGAAGTTGTTTCAAATTAATCACAATTATTTTCATCCTATTCGACATACTGTTTTCGATTGGGATGACTATCCTGTATGAGTGTGGCCGAAGTACCTGTGATGCCATTGTGTTTTACTTTTTCTAAAAGAATTGTGTGGTTTGAGGTGTCAAAGGCCTTAAACAAATTTATCAAATATACACTCACCCTTGTCCATTTCTTCAATAATGTTATTCAGAAGTTCAATTATAGCTAGTTCCATTGAGTGATTTCCTCTGAATCCATATTGGCTTTCATTAAATAATTTCGAACTACCGAAGTAATCATACAGCTGGTTAAAAATTACTCTTTCAAATATTTTTTCTAAAATGGAATAACCTTGACAATTTTGGGTAGACCGAGGAAGATGCTAGTGCATAATGGATATGTATATATATATATATATATATATATATATATATATATATATATATATATATATATATATATATATATATATATATACACATATATATATATATATATATATATACATATATATATATATGTATATATATATGTATATATATACGTATATATATGTATATATACATATATATACATATATATATATACATATATATATATGTATATATATACATATATATATATAAATATATATATATATATATATATATATATATATATATATATATATATATATATATTACATAGATTAAAAATATATGATCTTTCGCACTCGGTTTTGCTGCTAATTACCCTACATATACATACATTTTCACGAGCAACAATGCAGATCTGATGGACGTCTCCTCGTCTGTTTTCAAAAAACGATGATTAAGAAATACGTACCTCCTCTCCAGCGACACATTAAATCCGGTTATGTACTTTCAAGATATTGAAACATGACATTAAGGGGATACATTGCTACCTTTGCTGTCTAAAAGTGAGTTGATATTGATTTATTGTCTGCATAAACATAAAAAAGAGATCCTGGAATGGAATGATTAAAGATGTACTAAATTTATTGTTTGTCAGGTATCATATGTATTTGAAATAAACGCTACTGTTGTTTGCATTTTTAAATCATCATAAACGTAGCTGTCAACACAACTAATGGAGTACAGTCACTGCTTTATTTTTACAATAATGATAATGGAACATGAGACATGAATCTACCTCTTGGCGGGTGCTCGTGAATGGTAGTCACGATTTTAATTTAAAAAGGCCTTTGTGCGTTCAATAATAGCATTTCAGTCAGTGTAGGACAAGCTACGTAATCTTTAAAGTGTGTTTCCAATTGTGGTATAACTACTTGATTATATTGTAAACATGAGTGGCTTGAAACTTTAAAACCGACTTTTGATCTGAATCTCCAGGAAAGTGTGGAGGGTAAGGTATAAATAGGGGAACATCCTCAGTGCCGAGTCATGCCGGAAAGTACATACATTTATTGCTGTACTATCATATAAATATATCCAGCACTATTTGTTAAAAGTCGTACATATATTTCAGCTGCATCGGCCACTTTAAGGCTCATCTACCAGCTAAACGCTACCGCATTTGTTGGTTCCCTGTCTGTTTACATACTGGTCATCTTGGTCTGATGGTAAGGGCCAACACATTTAGGAGAGCTATGCCAAATATATGGGACGATATGCCACAAGTGGTAATTTTTTTTTGTCTGTTTAATAAAGTTTGCTTTATAAAACCATCTATTTATTGTTTCCTTGAGAATTATTCAATAAAGCGTGGTGTTTGCCATGCAAAATTAATTTCTAGAAAAGCAAAGTAAGGCTCAGAGACATAAGATGGCACCACTGTGGCTGTAAAGACCACTGCATTTTTTATAATGCACACATTACCAAATTAGTGTCAGATCACAGCAGTGCCCCATTAATAAGAGTAGCATTGCAGCTAATTTTCGAAGTTTAAAGTCGAACAAATAACACAACTCCCAAATTCGCAAAGTTTCCATTTACTACTGTTGTATGCGACCCAATTCTTAACTGAATATTGATGGCAGTACAAGTCGAAACATTTAGTACAGCACCAAAAAGAGCTTTGCTCAGGAGGCAAACTGCAGTTACAACAGTTCATACCTAGTTATATATTTTACGAAAACAGAGCTAAAATTGTCGCCCATAGAGATACATTGATGGTTGCTATTAAAGTATTACGCTCACAGATAATTTTCTTTAGGTTGTGAACTCTACACCGAGCTGGGCACCTGGTACATAGAAGTGAAACTACTAAAAGAAAAAAGTTATGTTGGTGTGCATTTCTAAACAACCAGTCATAGCTACTTCGCCTGTAAATTCTATACTACTTCACAAATTCCAAAAAAGAAAGCAACCTTCAGGAATTTAGCTGAATTTAATTGCTTATGACAGTCTTCAAGGTAACGTCATTGGAATGAGGTACACCCCCTGAACCGCAGCGCTACATAACACACACACACACACACACACACATATATATATATATATATATATATATATATATATATATATATATATATATGTGTGTGTGTGTGTGTGTGTGTGTATATTCAACTGTAACTCAGGGACATGGAATGAACGTCAGAGTGTTTGTGCACCAAGGCCTTTCGGAGTGGGCATTGCAAAGAACATTTTGCTGGCAGGTGGAATATTTCAGTAAGCGGCACTGCAGCTGTATCTCAGTATGTATGTATGTATGTATGTATGTATGTATGTATGTATGTATGTATGTATGTGACATATTTCGTATCTTTATACCTTTTATACTCATTCAGAGTGTATAAAGGATCCTGTGTTGTCAATCCGGTTTATTTCAATGGACTGTGGGAATTGAATCAGATCTCAAGTTAACTTATCAAATAAAGAATCTGTGTGCTAAATTAGAACTGCTGTCACTTGAGACATTAGGAAGTACTGCATGAACTTCCTAACAAATGGTCAATTTCTAAAATCCTATTAAAAAGCTATATATAGCACTTGGTTATAATGTGCAGTATGCAGATTGTGTTTATCAGTGACGCCATTCAACCGAACTACTCTTTTGGGGGAGTGTATTGGTCCTGAAAAAAGATGGATGACGGCATTGTCTATTTGTTCAATGGACATAAACTAAGCTATGCTACAGTTTGCAGCAGTTAGCAAAGTTGATATTTCATGCCCACAAAATGGATGCAAGAAACAATAATATACACATTTGTCGCCACTTTCGTCATGTTTTTGGATTTTTATCATATTAATGACAGTATTTTACGTTTTTGTGATGGCACAAAATGTAGGAAGCAACTGGCAGGTATTTGTGGGCTTCATATCATATTCTTGTTTAAAAAGTGTACCCAGGAGCAGCTGGCTTAGTGCTTCATTTCTTTGCACAAGGAGATTTTATTCCATTGCTCACTTTTATGATGACTATTTTGAAAAAAACTTTAATGTGCTTGTACATGATTATTATGGTAAATATCATGTTGATGAAAGAAAGCCTGAATGGCGTTTTAGGCATTCAAAATTGGAAAAATGCAAAGTCAAAAATTGTTTTTTTCAGATTCCTTATTCCAGTGTTTTAATGCCATTCTGTGATATACCCAAATCATGGGACTATAGAAGCGCGTATACACAGTTATGGAATGTCAAGGTTCACCATTCCTTCAACATTAATGTGACATTGCTACATGGAATGATACGAAAGGATATCTTTACCATTTACGAAGGTTCCACGAGAAATAGCCCAATACTGGTTAAATTTACGCAGGGTTATTATCAGTTTGTGTATCTAGTTTGCAACGGAAATGTTGCACTCTTCTCAATCAGTCTTCACTTTATGAGATATATGCATAGACTGTACTCGTGGTTTTTAATTGCCTATCAAGTTATGGGTATTCCTAAGCAAAGAACACACCTATATTTCAAACAAAAATATATTGATAGAAGCCTTGAAAGATGTTTGGTCTATTCAAGTAGCAACCGAATGTATACCATTCCCTTTTACCTTATAGCATATGTTAAATGTCAGGCAGGTTATAATAAGCAGTGTTTACAACATAAAAATGCAATCACCCTATGCAGGAAAATGGACTCCCCACGTTACGCTCAAGTGGTATTTACACAGGCATGCAGCAAAATACATTTTCAACTTCACAAATTTGTCTTTCATTTTACGCGTACATGGCACATTTTTTCACCTGGCTGGCTATCAATAGATGTACAAATCGTTAATCTTCACGTAGGGTATAACAGGAAAACATGCAGAGCTAGTTTCGTGTTATTAAGGTATCAAAGGAAATTACAAACTCAACAGATATTCTTTTGTGGTATATTACGATATCACAAACAGCCTAACATAGATACTCCAGTGATTATTCGCCTTTGGTCTATGCCTGATCACCAGAGTGCATTGATTACCGCATTTTATCAATTCACCAAAAGAACACGATATGTGGAAAACATCCTTACAAGTGAAGTAACCAAAATCAGGCCAGCATATCTGGCTTTTCTGTTTCTTGATTCAGTTTTGAACAGTTCATATAAAGTTTTTCAAAGATGCACTTCCGTTGATAGACAACTTCATTTGCATCAATACTTCTCCATGATATCTTGGTATCCGTTACTTATCTCCATATTTGCTGGTCTGCGACATGACCATTTTGTCACATCAAAAGTCATGCACGCTGAGCGATATATTAAGTTGATAAAACGAGTGTCATACCCACTTGGTCCCTGTGTCACCATTGACGTACAATATCCAAGACTGGAAGGGATAGGTTTGGGAATAATAACTGTTCACACACAGAAGACTTTTTCTGCAGATAATTTGCACATATTTCAGATAAGACAACATGATACAATCTACCTACATATGGCATCATTATGTTTCCTTCATGATGATAGACTTGCACGTGGCATTGGTATCTTCACAGCGCACCCTAGACATTACATACATGTACAAGTTGTTAAATTTAATTGGACTGGGACTACGACACAAGGTTGTAAATTCGGTGGTTTTATGTTTGTCAATGAAGACAATGGTGGCTCAACTGTCAAAATAGGACCATTTTGTCAGCATTTTATTGTCCCTACTAACACAACTTTAATATCCTCCGACCAGCAGATCGGCGTTATCTGCTTTACATATGAATCTCAGGCTTTCATGGATGTTGTGATAAAAGTAACGACTACAAAGTGCCAAGGGGTACTTCAAATATGCACGAGGCCCAATATTCCCGGATTGAAACGTGGTCTTAAAATTACAAGTGTATTCAAAGTAAAAGATCTGTCAAAATTTTTGTCGATTGAGACACAATCAGAAGGGTGTTTTGCTCTGCAACAGTTCCCAGTTTTCCTTTCTTCTAATGCTCCGAGAGCAAGTCGTTGTGAAATATACCATCTCAGTACTAAAAAAATTTCTTTTGAGACGCATATTGTACCTGAATTCTATAGTAAGCTGCTTGATTTGTATACCTTCCCCGCCTGTTATAGAATTTGTTTACAGGGGCATGATAAAAAACAGCTTAAGATGGGAGGGACATTTTTAACCGAAGGAGAATTAGCCCTCATATTCGATACTTGTTTTGGCTGGGAGACAGCTTCTTTGTTTATCTTTGTGAGACCATTCAATATGTGGAGGTGCACCCAGCTTAATATTACACATTCAGGTACACATAAAACCAATCTGCAATTACAAATGCATTGTATTTTTATAAAATTACTGCAGGATGTTCAAAATATCACACTAATGTTTGAAAAAGTACAGAATTTCACGTTTCAATCTGATGCTTATTCAGGAAGAACTGAATATATATTCAAAAACACATTCAAGTTGTGTTATGATCTACAAATATATGGGTACGTCATAAATGGAGCTCCAAGGATTCTCTGGTCATGGAGTGCATTGTGTCAGACAAAAATGAAGTTCCGCATTGACACAAATCCTCTCTTCCAATCGTTTAGGATTCACGATATCATTAGAATCAAAATAAGACAGCCCTATCGGGGTAACATAGACATCCTTATTAATCGCATAACAGATATGGATGTCTTAAATTACCATATTCCCCAATGTTTGTACAGAGTTTGTTATATGGAATTGACGTTTGTGTACTGCAAGAGAGCAACAGATGTGTATCTGGATGGCTGGGAAATAAAAAAACAAAGTTGGTCTGATGCGCAAAAGTTTTGTAGATCATACAACGCCTATTTGTTTGTGGTGAATAGTCGTCTGGAATCCCTACTCGTACGGCAGTACCTGAGAAAAAATAAGATTTTCTATATCACCTATATTGTGTTCATTGGATTAGTCACAAACAAAGTAAGTTTGGAATTTGCTTTACTTTTTTAGCCTATGCTTCTTACAGACTCTCACTAGATCCAGATATTTCTAATATAATTTGCTGTTTTATCCAAGGTATCCGCTGGTGCTTTTTGCCCTGTAATCCCGGTAAATTGGATGCACTAGGACTGTAATTTAAGATATCACAATTGAAATGAGTTTCTTGTTAAATGTGTTTGTTCTATGACATGTAGGGTTAGTAGTAATTTGAGTATTAGATACTATATTCTATTTCTTGAAGTGCAACAATGGAAAACATGCATACTCTTTAAGCATAGTTTCTGAAAGAAACGAATTGTAAATGTGAACATTAGGCAGAACTTAAAAAAAACAACAAAAGAATTCACATTTTCTACAGCGCTATTGTTTTTAAAGAAAAAATATTAGATTGATTCCAACAGAAAAATAAGTTTTGCAGGGAATCTGTCTTTATTCTTTTTGATAAGCAATTTAATCTCTGACAAAGTCGTGAAGGTTGAGTAAATGAAAGTAATTTCTTTGAAAATACATATTTTCCCCTTCATACACTGATAACAAAATATAAGAATCTAAATGATGGCTGGCCAGAAACAATTGTTTCTTCCCTTAGGATACAAGGACGGAAATCATCCAATAAGGGGTATATAGAAACAATGCTCTGGAAGACTCTACCCCTGTAATTTACGTTACAACACCTCTGCCCTCCACCCATCCACCCATCCAGCTACTCTTGCATTTTTAATCAGTGTACCACTCAGATATATGCTCCAGCAACTTGCTTCCGTATACTGGTCTAGTATGGTAGACCATTCTGCCCCTCTTACTTACCCTCTACGTTAGAGCATCCTGTCTCTGCCTCATATTGCTGTTGAATCTGCGACCCATGCCATCCTTTGCAGACCTTGTGCAAAGATAAAAGATCTTGTCCTGGGGGTGGACCCACAAAAGTACATTGATGCTCACAGCACCTACCGCACATCACATGGTTTGCAGGAATTGACATACTGGCCAGCATGATGATTTCTGTTCATATTTGACCACATGGCATCGGTCTGGGTCTTAGAGACTGAAGTCGAGATGCCCTTTTCAGCAGCATAGTCCTTCACGAGATCTTTGGCTTGTGGTGAAGGTACTTTCAACCACGAAAATCAAGTAGATGGGCTGAGAGCCACACTTTAGCAAGCAATGATGGCCACTGGCAGGCTATCAATTTGGTTGGCATGCAGCATATCTTTATAATTACATTCGGAATTTTTGTTAGCAATGAAAGAATAGGGACATATTTGGCTTTCATCAGTCGATGGTAACATGTACAGCACGGCATGTGTCAGTGCCTACTTTGCTACATAGCAAGCGGCTGGCCACACCCATAGCTCCTCCCAGTCCCACTGATAAACAAAAAGTCCTTCGCAGTGGCTATCAAAACTTTTACTCACAAATATTCATGACAAATTTAATTCTAGTGTTAATGTTAATATGAATATAAATATAAAAAATGAAGTCTGTCGCTGTTGTCATTGGCATGTAACAGCGCGGTTGTTGGTAGGCATTTTTCTCATGACGTGGCGAGAGCTACCTAGTTGGCCTTTGAAGTACTTGAGATGAGACTTGTACAATGCCTATGCCCGACACCAACATGCAAAGTGTCAAAATCACTAGAGACTTAGAATTTGAAGATATGTGACACAGCCATTCAAATAGGATCTGATATGCAGCTGAAAGCATCCCTGTGTAAATTCCAAGCCATTGGTCCGTTGGTTTCGGGGAAGACATTTTAAAGGTTTTCCATAAAACTGAACACGCATATTAATTCAAAATGCTAAGTCACTTGACAAAGGCCCGTCGAACAAACTTGGTGAATGTCTAGATAAAATACATCTTCGCCAAATTTCAAGAGTATAAATTCAACAGTTTTGAACACATTTACACATATATGTATGCATGTAGTCTCCACGGTAACCATGATAACATGTCACATCACCATTAATAATGTTTGTGTTAAAAAATCAATAAAAATTTAAAAAATACGGTCAGTCCACGATTTCATGACTCTTGCAGATATGGAGTCCAGTGACGCTTATTTGAAGAAAATACGTCCTGCTGTGTGGAAGAAGTTGAAAATTAGAAAAAAACTTGCAAAATATCATGACGAAATAGCAAAGAGAGGACTGTGACGCGCTTGTGATCAGCTTGTTGGAGAGACTGTGAATTCCTTTTGCTTTTCTCATCGATGTATTCAGTCATAATCAGGAATGCATGCATTCGGTGGTAGGTACCCATATTAAGAGAAACATTAAAAGTCAGGATTCAGAGTATTACCACTCACTTTCAAACATCCAGCAAGCTACCTTTCCATTAAGGTTAAAAACAGTTTCAGTAATGCTTTTGGAGATTAAATTTATAATTGCAAAAAACCCCACAAAATTCAATAAAAAAAATTAAAAATTGTCAGGACAACAGAAGGGTGTAAATGCAATTTCAAAGCCATTGGCTGTGCACTTGTGGAAAACGTTGCTTCAAATGTCCCCCCCCCCCAAAAAAAAAAATCTACAAACTTGATACAGATTCGTCGAAGGTACATGTCCAAATTTGAAGTGATTATGTTTGACAGTTTTGGAAAAGAAGTTTCAAAACTGACTGTCCCTTGCAATCCCAAGTGACCCACACAGTGATGAAGACAAATGTATGCATTCACCTACAGGTATCCGAATTGAAAAATGCATTTGAGTCAAGAATCCAAATAATCATCACCTAGTACTCAATTTTGTTTAATTCTCCCACAAGCTACATTTCTCCAAGCTTCATCCCAATCTGAGTGATTTTTTTTGTTTAAAAAATCCATGTTGGCAAAAAAACACACAACAATAAGACAAGAAAATCAAAACTCTGCAGCGCCACTTGTAGAATCAGTTTCGGTCTGATGGTCCCCAAAAACGTTCGTATACAACTTCCAAGGCATTCGCTGAGAGGTTTGGGAGATGTTTAAATATTTTGCTGAAAATTGAACAAAATAATTCATATAGAAATGCAAAATGAATTGACTGTGACCATTTTAACAAACTGGGCAGAAATCAAACCAAAGTACATCCCCACAAAGTCTTAAGTGGGTCTGTTTGATGGTTTCGTAGAAGTGAAAAATGTAAATTTCCATTCCAATCCGCTTGCATGGTGGTCAATAGGAATGCATGCATTAACAGACAAGTTATCCAAATTGAATCACGGATGCAAAGTATCAGCGCCTCTTTTGCAAATTTCCTTGACTCTCCCACAAGCTACATTTCAACCAAGTTTCAGAACACTGCTACTAATGGGTTTAGTGAAGATTTAACAGTAGCAAAAACACACAAAAAATCATAAAAACCTACAAAAAACGCCACACCACTTCTTGGACAAACTAAAGTCTGTGGATTCCAAGACGTGCCTCTATGCAATATCGAAGTGGCTGGCTTGGCGGTTTTGGACTTATTTAAAGTTTTGTGAAGCAATGAATGAAGCAAAAAGTCCTTTGAAGCATAACCCTTTGAAACACAATTGGTAACAATTTACCAAGGTGCCATCACCCCTAAGTTTGAAGTGAATCTAATTGACGGATTTGGGAGAAGTAAAGCTTACTATTGCAATCCCTTCTCTCATGCATTGACTAGGAAACTGCTTTCGGCGGCATGTGACCAGTTTTTGCAGCAGCCAGCTACAGCCAATAGAAGGTTTGGGGGTTAACTGGAGGTCAGCGGCAGCCAGCGGCAGGCAAAGGTGGCCAGCTGCAAGCCTTACTTAGATAATGTGTAGCGCCGGCTGCCGCCACGTGCCGCTCCTTGCCACTGGCAACCACACTGTACTGCATACTAAAGAGTGTAATCCTCTACAAACACAGGTTGCGGATTAACTTGTGCATTTTAAAACCAAATATATTCCTGTCCTATTGCATATATCAAAGAATGTGAAGTAAATGATGCTGTGAAAAAATGTGCTTTGACACAAACATTACCTGTTTTCCAAAAAAGTCTATCATGTTCTGTTCTTGGAAGGATTTGTGGCTGTAGCCAAATTGTAGGTGCCACATCTGTGATTTCGGTAGAAGTATATCCGGAACCTGTGTTTGCAGATGATCACCTGCTTGTGGTACATTAAAGGTTTTGAATAGACATCACTGTTCTAAGTAATCAATATAAACAGTAAGAGCAGCCTTTGAATAACTTTTTCCATTTATTTTACTTTTTTATTTTTTATTTTTACTTGTCAAACACTGGTGTTATTGCTTAGCAAAACAGCCTCTGGACAAACTGAAAAGGTATTTTACCAACAAAAATGTAGGACTATCAGAAGGTGGGGTACAACCCCACTCTGTATACGCTACTGTCATTATTAAAGGTCATTTGTCGCTGATGTGAAAAGTTCGTGCCACGCAAACAAGTACATATATTAATAACGTAAAAGACAATTACAAAGACTGGCATGTTTGTCTGTGCTCCCATACAGTAGTACATGCATGGAGAGACCACCTGCATTTTAATCACATTTGTGTCACTGCACAAAAAAGTCTATACATGTAAATGTATTTCCTAGTATGAAAGCCCACTTATTATATGACAGCTTGATTCTGGTGGAAGGGTGGTCTTAAATTGCAGGTGAAGGATACACCATAATAGTAGTACATGTAATTTGAATTAGATTTAATTTTGAAGCAAATTAGTTACTTTTATATGATTGAATGATATACAAATTAGACAGTGTGATTACCATATCCAAACCATAGTCCTAACGAAACAAATCCAAGTCAATTCCGACCAAAGGCAATGTTCCTTGGTATGTATAGCTGAAACATATATAGTTCGTATTTACCCAAAAGAGACCAAAACGTAAGTGCAAAGGTCCATAGGGGGGAAAAAACTTTATCTAGTTTTCACATGACAGAATGCAAAAAGTTTTATTTGAAATTATAGGCCTATTTCAGTAAATTGGCTTGAACAGTTGTATCATTCATGCACATACAGGACCATACAATTTATGAAAAGGGACCAAAATTTGCATCACATCAGAGAATTTGTAAGCGGAGGTTCTTAACTTGTTGAAATTGTCTATAAAATTCAGTATTTAAAAAGGTACTACTTGCAACCACCATCTCAACAATGATCATCATCCATATAAGTCCACAAACTGACACCAACACCAACATCAATCCATCAGAAAAGCCTTCTAGGCCTAAAATGACCATCAATAAGAATCTAAACAACATGATTATATAATTCGATGTGTTTTAGGCATGTAGTTAAAGATATGATGTTGTTTTAAAGGAGATAAACTAAGAGTATTTCAAAAAGAAAAGTGTTTGAATTTCCAAATATAGTAAGTACATTGGTTCAATTGTTAAACATCAGCCAGAAGCAAGTGACATTAGGCCTCAAATCATTAAAACGTAGTCAAAAATGCATTACAATAGTCAAAATTTGTAAGGATAGCAGTCACATTTCAAGTTGGTTTCCAGAAGTATTTTTGAAAGGACATTTAAATGTTCAAGATTGAAATGTTCCTAAAGGTAACTGTAAGTATAACTGTTTTCCTGTAACAGTTTTAAATTTTTTCATTTATAATAAGACGTAGTTCAACTTGTCAGTCAGTTGATTTAGATGTTAATTATTTATACAAAAGAGAGACAGACAAAGAGTACATTAAACACTTTGAGCCAACCTGACATGACCTTCATAATAACAAACTATATTCATCAGACAATTATAAAAAACAACATCAGTTTCACTACACTTGGAACACTTACTGCACTGCAATATGTGCAGAAAATGCCTGAGTGTTCAAATTGTTACCAAATATATAAGGGTTCCATAAAAAGAGAAGTGGATAACAGTTTTCAATGATAGTGATGAGACCAAACCAAATACCAGTTTAACCTTGTCAGATTCAGGATCATTTACGAAATAGTAAGACATACTAGTGTTCGTCGTCAGAAGGATCCATGACCAACAGTAATGAGATTTAAACGAATGAGAGTATCTTCTACCTGACTTGGAACAGGTTACCAACATATTGGCAGTGGGTTAAACCAGTTTTACGGGATCCCAATCCTCCCACTTTGGAAAACACTCACATTCATTTAAAGTAGGCCTAAAACAAATTTAGCCCTTAATGTTAATGTGCAGTTATAAAAGGTAATTACCTGACCATAGTTCACCGACATCATCCAAACAATGACAGGACAATTAATAGTACAGAAACACATGATCCATATTCATTAATTCCAAACCCAACAATGACGGCAAAGAGATTTCAGACTTGCCAAAGCATCAACATTTCTTTTCCAATACCAATGTGAAGAAACAAATTTCATTCCTGACTTGAGACAGGCAGTCACCCATAAAAGGCAACTGGTGGTGTTAAACCAATCATCTAAACCTTAGAAATATTCATCATTAACTGCAGACACTAGTTCCTTTTCCAAAATGTATAGGCCTAACCACCCAAAACACAAATTTCATTTCTTCTGCCAAAAATAAAAAGAGACTTGTTAGGCCTATCACCTTTTAGTTCAGCTAAGTTTAAAGTAAAAGAGTAAAGTAGGCCTACATCGTTTTTGAGATATTTATGAATCTGGAACATTATAAGAATTTTAAGTCAGACTACTATATTTGCATTAGAATTGCGTAACATGTCAAAATTTGAATTTAAACACCAAAAAAAGTTTCCACGTGAACACAGGATAACTAAATTTGATACTAATATTATATTTATTATGAAACATGGTTAAGTTCTTCCATGTTCCATTCTCACTAGAAAAAACAGCACAATAGGCCTAAAATTCGTTACAAAAATATTACTCACATCAGCTGAGTAAGTATTCCTTACATTTTGTCACTATATTCAAAAGGATGAGAAAATAGAAGGCCTGTATTGTTCAACATGATGCCTGAGAACTTAAATGGTCCTTATTTCATTTTATATTTGTTGTAATTATGATAAATTTTATGTTCCAGTATTGAAAGTTCGATCAAGTTCATGGTAAAACAATCTCAGCTACAACATTAAAATACATAAACATATTTCTATGTGTTTTACTCACACTCAGAAAATACCTTATTAACATGTTCATATAAATCAACATGATATTTCTGTAAAACATATTGATATTTATCTTTAAAGTTAAGAAAAACCTTTTTTAATCTTTTTTTGGAAAACCCCTGTTTAATAAGTCTTCCAAAAAGTGATTTATGTTTATCAGCAAAATCTTTTAAATCAGTACAGTTCCTTGCGAAAGCAGTTAGTCTAGAGACATAGACACCATAAGCAGGATTGATAGGAATATTACTACTTATATATGGATAATTTACTATATCAAAATTAAAATCATCTCTTTTATCATACACTTTTGATTTTAATATACCACTATCATTGAATAGGAGTAGATCTAAAAATGAGCATGTTATATTCGATTCAGTGGTTTCTTTTAGTTCCAGGACACTAGGATAAATTGATTTAATGTAATCTTTTAAATGTTTGTTGTTGATACTTAATAAATCATCTATATATATGAAAGTTAAATTAAATGATCTAGCATGGTAATTTTTATCTTTGGCCCTTTTCATTTTGAAAATTATACTCGTGATAAAATAAATAAAGATTAGCCAAAAGTGGCGCACAATTTGTACCCATGGGAATTCCTATGACCTGTCTAAAGACACTATCACCAAAACGAATGTAAATATTATCTATCAAATATTCAAACAGTTTTATAAAGTTATTCACCGTGTATCAAGTTGATGGCTGTACAAGTCACGTTATAAAGTATGATAAATTAATACATTTACTAGAACCTCTTCCATCCCCAACTTTAGATCCATATTTTCCATGATACACCATGTAGTATGCAAAACAGCGTGGAGCTCAGCGACAGGGCATGGCGGCTGGTGGCACACAGCGTCTTAGTAATGCCTGCCACTGGCCACTGCCATGTCCAGCTTCCTACCGCCGACCTCCAGTAAAACCCGAGCCCTTCTTTTGGCTTTTAGCAACAGCCAGCGGCGGCGACTGGTGGCCAGCGTCTGCGCCGCTGGCCGCTGCTGTGCTTCGCTGGCCGCCGCTGCCGCTGAACTGGCCATATAGCGCCACCAAACAGTTTACTAGTGATTGTACCCAATGGGTCTGTATGGACTAACTAACAGGTGCCCAAGTTGAAACATTTATTAAAATCAGTGATGAGAATGTCATTGCCTAGCAAGCATATTTTTTTATCCTTCTGCAAGCTACAGTTCCACCAGGTTTCAGAACAATCTAAGCAAAGATTTTAGAGGAGACGAAAATAGCAAATACACACAACAAAATGTAAATAAAACAAATAAACATTAGCGCCCAACCTTTTGGACAATTTTTAGCTCCTCAAACGTGCCCTTGTGGAATTGCAAAGCAATTGGCAGGGAGGTTTAAGAGACGATTTGTTGTTAAGGTTTGCGAAACAAAAATGAATAATAAAAAAATAATATAAAATGTCCCATACATGACTGAACCATGGCTCAAAGACAAACCAACAGAGAATCACTCCAGGTGGATCCTGACTGAGAGTTCAGCTGAGCTTCAAATTGTAGGAATTTCTGTTAAGAAAAAAATAAGATCTCCAGTCACCAAAGTTCTTCCTATGGATCTGAAATAAATTGAAATGACCCAGCATATATTAAAGATCTTTTTAAAGAAATAAACCAAAATAGTAGAAGTACTAGTAGCAACAGCTGCAGCACCAGTGATAGTAGTACTTGTTGCAGTAGATGTTGTATTAGTAGTAGTAGCGGTAGTGGTATTAGAGCGTGCCATTTGGGCAACCCCAGGAGAGACCTTTCGAAGCTACATCATCCATCAGGCTTCAGGATACTGTCGCTGACAGTCTTGCAGTAGTTTTAAATATTTGACCATACATTTATGCAAGCAAACTGTACTAACCACATAGCTTGGTGACCCTCTGTGAATATCCCAGGTCAAACCGCATCCTTTTATAGGATGATGAATTGTATGAGTAATGTGGTGCCATTAATTTATGTAAATCGTGCTACCCACTGTCCTGTAAAACATGCAGATCGGTAAAGTGTGGAAGCCATAATAGTGTAAGTCACCAGAATGTCATGGGTAATCTACAATTTACTCAATAATATAATAATGCTGCCTGCAGTGATTAACAGCAGTGCATATTCAGCACACCATTATATTGAGCCTTACGATTTACCCAAGAAGTGTTGAGTCTTCTCACATGCAGCAAATGTGAATTTTACACCGGAAATACAGTTCAGGCACAGTATTGTCCACTTCAAGTGCATTGGCGCCGATTACTGTTCCAAGTGTCAAGCATCATTTACTATAAACATAAGCTCATTGACAATGGTTCCTAAAGTTGCACAGTCATAAAGAAATGAAGCAGTGTCACACTTGCATAACATTTGAAGATTTCATAAAATGTCATAAAAAAGTATACCATCAACTTATTATCTCCTTACAATAAAATTTACGATAACAAAATCCCGCCACTGTAGTGTGGCCACATGATAAGTTACAAAGGAATCCTAATCGCCAACATGAGCTATATCATATCCACGAAAATATTTTTCCCGTTAGTACCAGTTTCAACGTAATTAAATATGACACCTTGACTTATTTGGCCTTGTGTCAAACTCTTTTAAATGGACATGATGTTTGAAATGTATAGCCAGGCCCAATGGATTCACTAGCTTCATAAAAGTTTCAAACAGTTGGTGATTGTGTGTCTTCAGATGAATTTCGAATTTCATGCAAAATGACATTATTGCTTGTTTGTCAAATGTTTTTCTTTAGAAATAACGGAACATCCATAAGTCCGTCTGATCATATAGAATGATGTACAAGAGATATCCATGTACATTTCGCGTTCCCCACAAGGCCTATATTATTTGGATCTGTCCAAGCCCAAGCCCAAGCCCAAGGGCAAGGACCGGTCTTTCTAGGGAGGAGAGAGTGCTTTTTACATAATATTTAGCCTGTGGCATCACGTTTGTGTTGAGCAGTATGACGTTTGCTGTGGTAATACAGATATAACCCAATTGCTGCACCATCCTCAATGCTTTGCTAAATTTATATTTTTCTCCAGTGTGTGACAAGCCACGAATATTTTAGATCATACCAAAACACAATGTTGTCCTTGTCTGCCAAGCTATGACCCATTGTAATCACTTTAAGTCACACAACATCATAACCATCTGTCCTGTGTATGATGTGCTCTAAATAGCTGGGGTCTGAGCACAAAACTTTGTGGCTCAGCTGACATACTCAGTCCCCCGTCGTCTGCCATATATTCATTTCTCCATTATCTTTACCCTCCTTTCATAGCTTGCATTTTTGACATCTTCTCTAAACCCGATTCACCACATCCTCTTATTGTTTGATGGAGACCTGCATTGGATGGGTCTCTTTCACAAAGGTTTAATGAGTCATGCGCCAATATTTTATGGATTTCAAATGAATATCTTGCTCATCTTTAGAAAAATCTTCGAAACCAAATTGCTTCGTAATTGCATACGGTTTCTTCAAGGGACCTTTAGATCATAATTTATTCAGCTGTTGGCGCTGTGATCTTTTCTATCTTTGTGCTAATTGTTAAGCATCTCTCCTATATCCAATGTATTCTTCAAAACTGTCTCTCAGATAGTTTTAGAAATAGTTGAAATGCAGCTTATAGAAGGGTAAAATAAAGCTGTTCACAAATTAGTGTCACTTTGGATTTATAAAAGATATTTCAATTCGGGTCATTGTAGGTTAAAAAACATTCCTTTCAATTGCTATGGATGTCAGTGGGGATTGCAATCCCATTTTACATTTTTTATTTCTCCAAACCCTTATGACATTCAATGTTGCGATTTAGGTAACACTTCAAATGATGTTCGTCTACAAACATCTGTGGCCAATTGATTTAACATTGCACAGGCACACATTTGGGGTTGCATGCAGTGAGATAGATGACTGATTGCGCAAAATCTCTCAGTCATAGTGGATCCCAGGCCCATGTTTGCTATGGAACACTCTTAGAAAAGAACCTATAGGGCTCCTTCTGATGTTATTGCTTTTAAACTGAAGAGCTCAAACCTCTCAACCTTTGCAATTTTCTCTTTTAACTACAGACTTCAGTTTTTCCAAATCACGTGGGCCTAACCACTAAAATCCCAATGTTTATCACTTTTCAGTTATGAAGACAGGTCACTGCAAGTAAATTTCAGGTGAACTCGAATAGGACTTCACTGGAATACAGGAGAAATAGAACCAAGGAGTACTAACCACAAAAAAGAAGACGCAAAACACTGGCTCATGGTGCTGAAGTGGTATTCATATGTTGACGTGTCCTTTACACATATTCCTGAGGATTCCCGGGTGTTTAGGGACATCGCCATTTACCTACTGACAGCTTAATACCCCAGTCATGATCTTCATTATAAATAAATTGAATAGAGTTACTAGCTTGAACTATTAATTTCACTCGTATAACGTGCACGCTTTAGTTATACAATAGGTGTTTTTTTTCAACTTCTTTTTGGGACTGAAATCCAAAGAAATGCCTATAACTATGCATGTCTCCCAGCCCCTAATGGCCATGGCCTAAAACATGCACTCCTAACTGCTACTAAGGCTCAAACAACCAATTCAGTGACCAGACAATAAAATACATTATTGCAGCCCATACATAGGTAGTATCTTGATCGCTATTTGTTGCTGTATCTAAGTGTTTTTTTGTCATATGGAAACAGATACAAGAGGGTAGTGTAATAATTATCTACAGTGCCTTCCTATGTTTGTATGGGAGCAAAATGATACCAGTTCTTTTAAATGTCCATTATTACATATATCCCTATTTTTATCAACGGCAGGAGGGCAAGGCACAATGGATTACCAAGGACCCCTTTACTTACACCGATTGGGTTAGGCCATACAACAAATCATATCCTGATGTCCTAGTCAAATTTTCAGGAAACTTCATGCAAAAATCAACAATATTTAAGGAGAGCTCGACGACCCATTTTAGTAACTTAACTGGCAAAAGATGTGTAGGTATGCTTATGGTGACACCATACACAAGTCTGCACTGGATTAAACTATTATGCCATTTACGTGTCGACTATGCTTCATTTATTTGTGAAAAAGTCGCCAAAACACCGAGAAAAAATTATACTTTTATCTACAAAGAGCATGCGTGTCCTCCACATTGGCATTTAAGTGGTAAAAGTTGTTATCATATGTACTTGCATTCAGGCATAGCGATTTCGATAAAGTCAGCATTCAAATTGTGCAGTGTTATGACAGGCGATATTCTTCACCTGCGATCCTCTGTAGCACAGTTCATTTACGATATAATATTGCCGTGGAATGAAAGATGGAAGCGTCTTCTGAGAGGTATGAATCTTGAAAGTGAATTCGACATTCTACATTATTTGGATCGGATTTGCTTTACAGAAGCTATTGGTTTATACCATTTGTTTTATCAGTGGAAATTGTATGGGGGTGAGGATTTTTGGGCCAACTTCAGCGGTCATGTATCGCCTACAATGCTTGATTATGCTCCCCTCACTATAATGTGGCCCCATTGGAATCAATACTATAGGAAAAAAACAAATTTTCAGGGAATTATCATTTCAAATTTGAAAAGAAAGCTCCCCCCATTTACCGGTTTCCTTAAACTTGGAAACAAATCCCAAGGTGACCTCAGTGCCTCTGGCGTTGCTTGCAGCAGAGGATTAAAAACTATTTCGAGGTATAAAATGGTCAGTCATTTCCACTGTTGGGACAATGAGATTATATCAGAACACTTCCTGTGTGACGGTACAGACCACTGCATGGATGGGAGTGATGAAAATATTACATGGTGCTCGCACGTCTGTCTTGAGATGAATAGCACTTGGAAAGATGCGATATACTGTGCCAAAACTTGTTTCCCGGGGGTCTGCAAGTGCCAACATTTATATTTCCAATGCAACACTGGCGAATGCATTCCAGCATCAAGGATGTGTGACCAGATTCCGGATTGCCACTCAGGACAAGATGAAAGCCTCTGTCCTGGCGTAGATTTAGCTCCGCTGAAGATACCAACATATGCAGCATGCACTGAGGCAAATACTTTAAGGTGTAAAAATGATTTTGGAGCTCAATGTTACAAGCGAGATGATATGTGCATATATGAACTTGACAAATATGGAAATCTTCTCCATTGTTCCAATGGAGAGCATCTGCAAGGTTGTCACCATATTGAATGTTCAAGGATGTTTAAGTGCCCGAAGGATTACTGTATACCAATACAAAATATCTGTGATGGGCATTTTGATTGCGTCTGGGGATCTGATGAAAGGTTTTGCAAAGATTTCAAATGCTCTCATCATTTTCGGTGCAGGAACGAAAGCACATGTGTCCATGTTTCACAGACCTGTGATGGAGTTGTTCATTGTAAATATTCAACCGACGATGAAGACATATGTATATCAGATGGCTGTCCACAAAACTGTCACTGCTTAGGATATGCAATTGATTGCTCAAAACAAAATAAGATAAAACTTTCAAATTCACACAGGTTCATGAAAAAAATTGTGCTCCAACATAACGCTATTTACAGGTTGGTCGAGTTTAAGAAAACATTAACCCAGCTTATCATTTTGGATTTATCTTACAATGCTTTAACTATAATTTCAAAAGGATACTTTAAAGGATGTAAAGCCTTAGTTGAACTCAATTTGAGTTCAAATTGTATACATTATATCTCGAGCTGGTCCTTTATTGGGCTTGGCAATGTACAACATCTTGACCTACATAATAACCCTATTAAATTTTTAATGCCCAAATCATTTATTGGCTTAGAAAGAATAACGGTTTTGAAATTGATAAACACACACATTAGTACACTGAAGTCTCACACATTTTTCGGTATCAACATAGTACACTTAAATTTGTCGAGTAACCTTTTAAAAGTACTTAATTCAGAAAGCTTGCTTGGTTTACATGTCATAACTTCTATTGACTTGACATACAATCCAATAGAGCGTGCTTATTTTGTATCAGTCGAAAAAACGCTCAAAACGGTGAGCGTGTCCAGCGCAAAGTTGTGCTGCATGATGCCGCAGCATGTGACCTGCTTGACCATGGTGCCACATAAATTTCCATGCAAAAGTCTTCTCGGTTCCACTGCCTTACAAGCATATAATGTTGGACAAATTCTGTTGAGTTTAGCTCTGCACGTTATTGCTTATGTATGCCTGGCATATATATCAACCAAATCATGTGCAAATACAGGTTTGGTCACTAGTATATTTACTTGTGACACAATGCTGTCTGTTAGTCTGGCGTTTCTTTCCTTTGTGGACATGTATTTTGGTGCTGCCTACATATATCATGACTCTGAATGGCGTTCGAGCTTCCTGTGTAAAATGATTGGCGTAACATTTATGATTCCTGCATTGTTTTCTATGTACGCAACCACTATTGTGACTGTAGATAGATTTATTTCAGTGGTTTTTACCTTTTCCTGTTATAAAATTTCAGGGTATAACATGACATTTTTGGTTGTTTTGGGATTATTTAGCTACGCAATACTGTGCATTTTATCTCTTCCTGATATGCCAGTGTCATTTGGTAGATATTGCATGGAAACAAGCATATGCTTACTTATTAATATTCACCCAAAACAATCATTTGAAATTATACATTATACATTAGTGTTAACAGCTGGCCATTCCCTTTGTATTCTTATAGTTGGTTACAGTGCCATAATTTTTACTTCTTGGCAGAGTAGACTAAAATCTGGCCGCCAGGGAAACGAGAAAAGACTTATCTTATGGTTTGTAGTGTTGTTAAGCATAAACATTATAGTAGCAATGCCTACGTTGGTCCTAATTCCTGAATCCTATAGAGGGTCACACATTCCAAGCATGACTCTTCGATGGATAACAATTACCACAATTCCATCCCCAATCCTAACTAATCCTATGTTCCACGCATTTATAAAACGTTCATATATTTTTTACCTTATCAGGCAATTAAGAACTTCAGAATATTTGTTGCATATAAAATGATAGATACTAGAGAAAGCAACAACAAAAACATTGCATTTGCCATTGCTCAGAATCAATACTATAGCATGGCTGTAGCACTATTGCTAATACTTTGTTAATGCATTAGAACAAAGTGGGGTGATGCAGATTTAATTATGACACTGATACGGACTACAACGATGAGGACGGGGTATAAATATTCTGTAAAACCTGTCCTTGTTGACATTTTCCTAATCTGACCACCTCTTTAATGTGACCAGATTTGTCCAGTCCCGAAATATCATATTCCTGTAAAACAAAAGGCTCCCCCTAGTGAGTCTTTGGTTTTTATGTCTAAACCTACGCAGGTATTTTTTTAAATTGTGGTCTGAAAACACCTGGACTGGATAGCAACCTGCTGACATATATATTTCAAAGTGCTGTATGGACGAAACCAATGCCGAAGGCTTCAACTACCATCCACATCTTGTAAGTAGAGCCTTATTTTGGCACCAAAATCACTGGGTGGCTACATGGAGAATCACTTACCTCAATAAGGTCATTTTCCAAAATATACCTTATGCTTACCTCTAAAGCTACTGCTTTTATGGAATTTAACAAGCAGGGATACTACTTTACTGCAGCAGCCCCTTTCTGAAAACTAATTTCATATTCCAATACAGTGGTCTGGTTGGCACATCAGAAAATAAGTCTGAGTACTCTTCAATCAAATTTTTCTTATATTTCCTCTGTGATTCAGTCAAATGAGACAACTTGTTGTCTCACTGCGGCAATGCTCCAGAATTCGTTAAAGGGTGATGGTGAAGCTTGCCCTGTTCATTCAGAGAAGGGACCTATATATCTACAATTTCTGTATCTGGACAACTGCTTTTCTCACCTATACAATGAACTAAGAATTCACTGTCAAAATATGGTTTCATCATATTTACATGGCAGATTCTCTTACCTTTTATCATGCCTGGAGGGTTTACTACAAAGTGGCCTGAATTGAACTTTTGAGAACAGTGTAAGGACCAGTAAATCTAGCATGTAGTGGATTACCATGGATATCTTGCAAAATCAATACTGTTTTTCCTGGAGAAAATGATCTTTCTCTACAATTCTTATCATACCATGACTTCATGTTTTGTTTTGTAGTTGCAAAGTTCTCCTGAGCTACCTTGCACATATCCTGTAATCTGTCCTTGAACCCTGAGACATATTTCAACATATGTACCTCGGCTTTCTCTTCAGGAAGTAAAAGTCTCTAGTTGCAAGATCGTCAATAATTAACTTGCTACCTGCCTTTGTCTTGGGCAAACGGCCAACCCAGTCACTGACTATTGCCTCAAAAGGATTACCAAAATTTTGCATAGGAATCAATGGTGCAACATTGACCTTTTGATTAAGTGTAAGTCTCAACTGACAACTTTGACATGTCTTCCAATACTGCACTTCATCATTATGAATAACTGGCCAGATAAACTGCTTCATGATTTTGTCCAGTGTTTTTTTTTACACCAGTCACTGGTAAATTATGTGCGATAATCATTACTTCCTATCTATTCATCTAGGCAAGAACAACCTGGTGTACTTCATTCCAATTCTCATTATCGATAGTTTCACTTTTCTCCAATTTTTTGCATCAAAACATAAATTTTTTCACATAGTAAAAAAACTGGGGTTTTCTCTGCCTGCTCCTAAGACAAAACCCTATTCCAAGAAGTTTCTAATGTGTCAGCAGACTCAAGACTGGACACCAAGTTTTCCCTATTTAACTTTGTACCACTCTGCCCCCAATTGTCTGCACAGCTGAATCAGTCAGCTATATAAGAATCTCCTAATTTTGTCTGGGTTAAAGCTGATCCCGTCCCCTCGCTAAGACAAGAATAATTTTCAAGTTTCTTAAATTCTTCTGCTTGCTCTCTTAATATTATGAAGGGATTTTTCTCCTGGCCTTCACCTACTTACACTTAGCCTTAAGACTTAAACTCCATGTGTGAGTCTTTTACCAATGTGCCCTACCTCACTAATGGGTGCTACATCTATGTGACTGTCATGTATTGAACCCCTGTCTATTTAGCTACTGGAGGTTTGAGCTCGGTATGCTCAGTTTTATGTGGTCCTCTATAATAAAAGTACTGAGGTTTAAGCTCGGATGCTATGTCCAACATTTTTAGTAGCATTTAATCTGCGTCAATAACGACATTTGACTCTATCAGCTTTGCTTTCTTAGCTGCCACCTTTACCATTATTTTGATCACTATCAGCCCTTTGGTCCTTAGCCTTTCTTTCACCTTAACGTTGGCCCTGACCTGACCTAAACGCATCCGGACCACTGCCAGTCCTATACTGCATGTTAGTCAAAGTATACTCATCTGCTGCTAAAGCAGCATTTACAAGTGTCTTATATTTGAGCTACTTCAGATACGTCCTTATACCCTGAGGTACATGTTCTTTTAAATGTTCCAACAACCACAATTCTCGTTACTTATCAAAGTCACCTTGTACATCAACAGACATTAAGCACCTGATAGCTATCACAGTCATGGTGATTATTTTCCTGTGCTCTAAATAATTTTTACTCAGTGACCCGACCTTACTTAGCCAGTCATATCTAGGTGTTCCTATTATCCACTTTCGCCATGCACATGCACCTGCAAATGCAGGTACATTACCTTTTTTAACTTCCTGCTTAAGCTAAAGATTATGGTGAATCATGATAATAAATTTTACTTTCAAATCTTATTGCTTAAACATTTTAACTAATTTTAGTTTATACATTTGCAACCTTTACATTTTCATACATATACATAAGAAATTATTTTCATGCAAAACAGCATATGTGTACATATATATATATATATATATATATATATATATATATATATATATATATATATATATATATATATATATATATATATATATATATATATAGACAGAGAGAGAGAGAGAGAGAGAGAGAGAGAGAAAGAGAGAGGGAATGGCAGTTTGGAAAGAAAGATGGGCTTTACGTCCAAGCTCAATCTACCCATTACAAATAAATGGTTTCAGCAATGCCATTATAACCTCAGCTAGATTAAATAACAAGACGTTGTCATGTAGTAAGTATGCCACAAATAAATGCGGTGTCGTGCTCACTTTTATACCTTTATTTGTATCAATATATTGGGGCTAACTCTAGCCCCTCCACTGTAAATAACAAATTATGTGGCCACTGATGGAAATTTAATTTTGTGTCAATAGAATTATCCTCATACCAAGGGGCCAACATTGAAGAAGGAGTATTGACTTGTGCCTGGCTAGCTAAGCTTCCTTTTGTGCAAAGTGTTTGTAAAAGTTTGTACAAACTTAATGAGGATTGTTTATAGCTGAAATGACAGACAACTTAACAAGCACGCACTTTGACCATAACAGTTTCCTCGTATGCACGTCTTTTGACAATAATGTTGTCCAAATTACGATTTCTGCCAGGAACAGGCCGCTCAAGTTACTAGATGGAAGTGGATATTCTTATTGAGAATAAAGTGAATCTTCAAGTAATCTGGGCTTCACTGATCATTCTGCAACTTTAAACTCAATGTTACCACTTTTTCTGAATGATCACCATGATACATTGTGCTTTACTTTAACTGAAAGGTACTTTTTCATGTAACAGCTCAGAAAATCATATTTCAAATAAGAAACCTTAGTCTTTTGCCAATATGCAGTTTTTCTTAAAATTTCACCAATTCAGCACCCAGCATTTATTTACTGCAAGTTCAGTGGTATTTCCATTTTGTGTGGACTGCAAGCAAGAACCAAGCAGTTAACATTTACAAGGGTATGCCTGATTTCATATTAACTCTGCATACAACAGAAGCACAAAGGCACCAAGCTACTTAAATACCTGACTCGCAGCCACGGGTATTTATGCACACAGAATGCAGGCTCTATCCCTGAATGCTCCTTGCTCTGAGACACAACAATGTAATCAGAAAAGCATGGTTCCTGCCAATGTAGCCAAGGGTCACTAGTTAACGCCTGTTGCTTCACAAAATCTCCATAACACAACTTTGTGAACTAAATTCTTGCAAAGCTATGCCAATCTCTTCGAATATAATTAAAATAACTGCATAGTCATTTTTTTCTGCATTTCACGACTACAGTTGCACATCAGCAGGTCATACTCATTGGTATGCCTGCAGTAGACAGCATGCCACTAGCACCAGCACAGAACCAAGTCACACTGTAAAGTATATTTGCAGCAGTATGTACTCATGTGGCTGCACAGTTACGCAAGTGCCGTCCAGAATGGGTGGCCAGGTACTTAGACAGGGTAGTCATTCTTTCTGCACTCGATGAATACAGCCGCACAGCAGCAAGTCACACCCAGTGCTATGCTTGCCGCAGACTGCTCCTAAATGGGTGCACAGTTACACCGGATACTTGCGCAGAGTAGTTTCCTTGCATTCCATGTTATTTGTGAGCCTGAATGGTAAGAATACTAGTACTCATATTCGTTTTTCATAGCAACCATTCAATGAAAAGAATGTAGATCTTGTGTTAGACAGTTGCTCCTATAAAGCCATGTTTGAATATGTTCAATACAAAACTGCTCTGTATGTATCTTATGTTATGAATACACCCAGGCAAGCTGACAAACCACAATATATTGAGTGGCCGAGCCTGGCGGCATGGAGTACATAGCTTAAATTCAACCCTATCTCAAAATTACGAAAAACTTTTGTAATCTTCATCTACAAGCGCAGCTGACTGACAAGACAGGAGAACCAAAACGTGACAGGGCTAACATAGCTTTCTCTTTGTTTGGAATAAGTGATACAGTTTAGATTGTAAGAGACTAGGTCTATATACTTTCGAAACTCTAAGGTCCGTAGTTAATAAAGAATATTTCAAAGGTTCAGAGGGCCAGTTATATTGGTCTCTGCCCCTCTTAAGGCAGGAGCGAAATTTGTGTTTGCACATTGGCATTGAAACATGAATGTTGATGTGCTTTGGTAACTCTCGAATCACTTTGCAGTCATTGTTGGATAGTAATTGACGAATAGGGGTATGTTTGTATATAAATATTTGATACATAATTCATAGGCTATGTTGTCCTGTGGGTTGTGCTCTCCAGCACACATTTATAGTGGAGGTAGAGTGGGTTAATAATGTTCCAGGTTCATAAATATCACAAAAACGATGTAGGCCTACTTTACTCTTTTGCTGTAAAATTAGCTGACTGACAAGTCGGGAGAACTGAAAGGTGATAGGCCTAACAGGTCTCTTTTTATTTTTGGCAGAAGTAATGAAATTTGTGTTTTGGGTGGTAAGGCCTATACATTTTGGAAAAGAACTAGTGTCTGCAGTTAATGATGAATATTTCTCAGGTTGAGAGGACCGGTTTAAAACCAC
This sequence comes from Hermodice carunculata, assembly GCA_964020975.1. NCBI lineage: Eukaryota > Metazoa > Annelida > Polychaeta > Eunicida > Amphinomidae > Hermodice > Hermodice carunculata. The sequence goes on along the minus strand of OZ026626.1, from coordinate 8,574,875 downwards.
CAGTTGCCTTTCATGGGTGACTGCCTGTCTCAAGTCAGGAGTGAAATTTGTTTCTTTACATTGGTATTGGAAGAGAAATGTTGATGCTTAGGCAAGTCTAGAATCTCTTTGCTGTCATTGTTGGGTTTGGAATAAATGAATGTGTATCATGTGTTTCTGTACTATCTAAACACACCTACTTTCTTTCCTTGCCGTAAAGTCAGCCGATGACATTTCGGGGAAACCAAAACGTGACAGGCCAGCATTGTCTATTTTTTCTTACTTTGTAGGTCGTTAGGCTTACATGCTTAAGGAAAACTCTTCAGAATTTTCGAAAGCCCTGGCATTACCAGAGGCAGACAGCAAAACTTCAATGCGAGGGTCATCAAGGATACGCACCAATGGCATAGTAAGCAATGCTGAACACGCTCATCAATGTGGGATCAAATCATTGATTTATGTGAAAAAATGGGATGTATTTTTATTATTCTTGCGGTTATATATCCGTTGTAAGTTTACTTTAGTGTCTGTAACATTTTTTTTAGGTATATAGTAAAATAGTTATGGAAGTTAAGGGTTAACTGTCACATGCATTCCTGTGGGATGTTTGTTTATACGAGGTCATAGCAAGACGCAAATGCCCATATTTCAATACTTTATTTTGGCCCACGTTTAGGATGGCATGTTTTTTAACTTGCCAAATATATTTCCAATAAGAGAAGCATGAGTAAAACTGAAAGGTATGATGTATTTCTGAGGTAAAGTGGAAGATAGATTCGCTTGATAGGAACAATCAGTCGATGGCTGGGGTCGGTGGCAAATAGGTCACAAAACAGGTCTTCGGGGATTATTGGTTGCAGTGAGGGACAGCCAATGCTTGTTACTTTTATTCTGTGATTGAAACGTGAATTTTTCTCAATTTTGTTTAATAAAAATGAATAAAAAGTATAAGAAAAATGCTGCCTGTCATTTTTTCTAGGAAAAGCCATCAAGTATTGCTGCAACCGGGCCTATGCAGTAAGTTCAAAATTTATTAAGGTGGAGGGACCTACAAACCTGAATGAATAAAAACTTCGTAAACGCAAATGTTCCTCTTGCGGTTTTGATTTGAGGTACCCAGATTTCTTTTTACCTGACCTTCAGAATTTAGATGCCGGTGCAATTAATTGAATTCTTCAGCCTAAATTTAATAGTACAATCGATCATTATGAAGGCCAACACAGCTCAGGCCACATTGTCATTTCAGTGTTGCACCACTAGCAGGTCAGCTCGTCTCGCACCAAATTACTGTTGGTTGCACTTTATTTCCGACCAAATTAGTTCATACATATATATATATATATATATATATATATATATATATATATATATATATATATATATATATATATATATATATATATATGTATATATATATATATATATATATATATATGTACATGTATGTATATTCACAGTCACTATATTGAAACAAATACGTAATACATCCTATATCTATTGTTGTTTCAATGCAAGTTTTGCATCCCGATTCACCGGTTACAGGCATAATGATGCATAGTACATTTGAGTGAGCATGAAAACTCATTTAGTACGACAGCGTGACCGACAGGTGGCGCTATGTTTGGAAATTTTTGTATAGTCTGCAGTTAACAAAGAATATGCCAAAGGGAGAGATAACCAGTATAAAAACCCAACTTACCGTTTATGGGTGACTGTCTCCCTCAATTCGTGAGTGAACGTTGTTTCTGCACCTTTGTATTGGAAGGTGAATATTGATATGTTTTGTGACTCTTGAAACTCTTAGTGTCATTACTGGATGCAAACTAGTGAACAACCATTATGTTTTTGACCTATGTGACTCCACAGATAAGGCAAGTTATTTACCCATTCTGTGATATTGAGAACCTCTCTCTTCTCTTTGCTCGTCATTATTTGCAAACACATTTATACTCTCCACAACTGGTGAGTGAGATAATTTGAGATAATTTGCATATGTGGAACACATACTCTTCAGATATTTTCAAGAGATCGTAAAACGTGTTTTTCTTCTAGCTCAGCCACGTACGCATATTTCCCAGAAACTGGTCATATTGGTAAATCAAATGAGAATTTGTTTCAGTGTGGCAAGTGTGCCATAACGTTCGTGAGACTTGACACTCTCTCTGTCTTGTTTTTGTGGCTGTCCTTTATGACCGGAATACATTATTCTTGGAGGTACATTATTTAATGAACAAATAGGAAGGGCCTTGACATGGGGCAAAGGTAAACTGATTTTGTTTTGCAGATTAAGTTAGTTACGTACTGATAACTACTCAATATTGGAGTAAACTGAAAGATGTGTTCCCATGTCACAAAGATTTACTTTTCTTTTTGAAGTAAGTCACATCGCTTAAATGCTTATATGTAATTTTCTAAGTTAACACACACACACACACACAAATATATATATATATATATATATATATATATACAACGTGATATAACCTGCATAAGAAAGGAACTGCATGGTATTTATAAATTTTCGATAATAAATTTTGCAGTATTATACGCATCTGTATTTTGGGGGGCATCGTGTTATTTTGTCACATGTAAGTTTTTAAGACAATACCGTGCATTTACCTGATGAACAAAGTTATTAGTAGCACTAGGCTACTGTACTCAGCCACTTGGCCACCTGAAGCACAGTACTGCTCATAGAGCCCCCCCCCTCCCCCCGTTTCTGTTTTGGTCTAATACGATCTTCTTTTCATAACTCGTCCATTGCAAACCTCATTGTGTGACATTAGAATGTCATATATGAACATTTCAATACGATAAATACTGAGTCATTTCTATAGTTGCTTATGAGTGCACTGCATATCAGAGGGGTTAGTATCTGACAAGACTACTTCGTCACATTTTTCATTACATAAAGTAGATCTAGCCATCTGTATATGCAAATATTAAACTTATTTTAAGATACATCCGTGTATGGGGCATCCAAACACTTGGTGAACCTGCAGTGCTGGAATTGAGAGGGTAACAAAGTCGAATATTTCCATGCACAGAAGCTGAACAATGAAGACATTTCAGATTTTTTGGATGACCTAATTTACCGTTGACATACTGTGTTCCTCAGCAGCAACAACTGCTTGGTCAAACCCACGGCGTAAAACATAGTGTATGTCCAAGCTGTGAACATGTTATTATTTCTTTCTTCACACAGAGTAAAAAAACTTGAATTTGCAATAGATACATTTTGATACCCCTGAAATACATATTCGGCCCTTTATTACATCATTATCATGAGGCTGAATGTATTGTCACCTCATTTACATTAAATTAATTGTATGGCAGCTATGTCTGGTATTTATATAATCGCAATAGATATTTTTCTTTTTGGAGCTTTAGCGGGATCACAGTCTTAATTTCTCATAAACTGTTCATAAGACTTAACATTTCCACTTTGTCTTTGTGAACTTTCAATATTTTTTTTTGAATTGCCATAGATTGTTCAGTCAACATAGTTCTTTTTAGGACATTCATCAAACCAAATAGATTTGGTGTTATGCCTCTCAAATTTACAGGCATTTATATATACCCTACCGGCAATTAACCCAGGTTCTGGAATGGCTTTAACTGTTAGCATCCTGCTAGCACTTGCACTGATTTATACTCTTCTATATTTGTGTTAGTATCTAGACAATGGCTAATAACTTGTCATAAAAGTTCACAAAATGATTTCTCTAAAACTCAATGGCAAAAGGATTTCACATTTCCGTTACAGAAGCAGCATTCTAAGGGATTAAAATGTTCCCTTTAAAATTGTGTATTTGTATAAATAATTGCACACACAAATTTAAACTGCAGGGGTAGGGGGGAGGGGAAATCTCATCTCTGTTGCAGTATTCGAAAAATCATGGAAATTAATTCACCTGTTTTATTTGCCAGCACCTTTTTTCAGTTGAAAATTTTCGAATGGTTGTGTCTAAAAAAATATCTACATAAGCCCTACACTACGTTTTATCTTCACTTACTTTACTACTAAATTTTATTTCTTTTTTATTTCTCATTGGATCAATGCATTTCCCAGTGATAAGGTCTGCTGTTTGCGGTATTGTTTGTTTATTTGATCAGAGAGAAATTAACAAAATGTGGCTCTTGTTATCAGGAAAGTGACTCGTCAAAATTCCAGTCCTCTTGGCTGGGTCGCCATGCATGCCACCAACCTCAACACAGAAAAGATGGCCATAAAATGACCGATAAGCAGGAACTTTCAGCTGATATCAAAAGCTAGTTAACAAAGATAGGGATAGGCTACATAGATTTACCACAGAGAAAATGCTCCCAATGACAATTCATCTATATGTATAAAAAAGTGGCCTGCAGTTATTTGCTAACTGTTGATCCATTTCAGCATTACCTTTTTTCGTACAAACTTTGGAAAAAAAGTTTACATTCTATCATCACATATCTCGGAAATTTTAAATTAGTCAGTGCTTTTCGGTTGGACTTTTAAAAAGCTTTTGGTGATGAAATGGCAGTGAGTAACATTGTATACAGAGTTCCTGAAACACTAGACAATCATGAGCATGCTTTTAGGATTTTTATTGAACTATAACACCCATTGTACACAGTTATTCGTGCAATACGTTTCTCTAAATTAACTCATTATGGAATAAGGGGGACGGCCCCAGAATTCTTGAAACGTCACTTCACTAATAAATGATAACATATATGTTTTCAAAGAGGAAATCGGTTCCTAAAAACAATTACTTCTGGAATGCCACAATGGTTAAATCTGGGTCCTGTTTTTTTTTTTTTTTTTGTTGTTGTTGTTGTTGTTGTTGTTGTTGTTGTTGTTGTTGTTTTTACTTTTATGAAAGACCTGGGTACACTGTCTGAAGATATGTTTAAATAGTGTATACAGATGTTACAAGTTTGTTATTTTGTGGGTTCACGTTGGGATTTTTGAGACAAAAACATCCCCATACATGGTGGAGGCATGATCAAACGTAACCAAATGAAGACATAATCTGGTCTGAACGTACCTTGTTCAAAACTTTCCCTATAAAGTGCAGACCTTCCTTGGTGCGTTTTGATCAGTCAATGCATATGCACGCCATTCATCAAAACATAACCCTAATACACATATGACGACTTAGTTGAATGCGATATTTGCAAGAAACCGTCAACAATTTTTTCTTGACCACATTGTATGATAGACATAGCAGATATAAACTTAAAACATGGGAAGAAGGCTATGTGGGCAGTGACACTAAGATCGGATTTTTCGCCATCATAAGGAGAACCTTAAAAGTCTTTAAGTCAAATATTTTTTCCGCTTTTAATGTTTTTGTCAAAAAACGTATGTTCATCACATGCCAACAATAGACGCATAATATTAGAAAGCTTTAGCGAAAAAAAGTTTGCTGCATGATAAGTCATGGTAGGTGATTTGCTCCTGTGGAAAACTGCCAACAGGTGACCTAATAAAATATGCACAGTCACAGTTTTGTGTATGTGTGTGTGGGTGTGGGTGTGTGTGTGTGTGTGTGTTTGGCTGTAGCTGTTTGAAACTCTCTTCTTCTGTGTTTGGCCCCGTGAATGCAGTCTTGACCCTTAGTTACTAAATAGTGTAGACCAATTTCAGATAAGAATGATTTAGCTTACTCCTGAACTAGTATGTACCCTTTCTAGCTGGATAAGACACACTATACCAGCTGCCTGCCAATGTATAACAGAGGTAGAAGTAAAGTAGCACTATATATTAAATTCCAGTGATTCCAGAATAAACGGTGACAACCAGACTCCTGTAAAACTTATTCCTAACAGGTACTGTCACAATGGACATATTTTATAAGAAATATAAAACAAACTCTATGATGACACATACTCCTCCCTATGAAAGTTTCCAAAAATCAATTTCTATTTAGTTTTCAACTCTTAGTCTTTGTTTCAAATGGATGAATTAATTTTGCAATAATTGAGTAAATGCTGTCAATTTCTGGCTAAGTGCTTGGAACAGTCTATTGCTGATTCCCGGCCCTGCAGTTAATGTTTCAAAAGAATGAGTCAAGTTTGTGACAATAGAAATAATACTGACAATTTCTGGCCTAGTACTTAGAACAGCCTATAACTGACTCCCCGTGCTGGTGTGGGACAGCCCAATTGAATATTTTTAAATTGAGTAAATTAACATGGAAGTGCGTGGGGACTTGAATTGGTGTCCCCCCACAGCATCATTGTGGTTTCTGCCACCAGAGTTCAGTAGATGTCCAAATATAGTAGGGACTTTTGAACAGGGTGTATCAATGTCATACATGGAACAGATAAACTTCACAATGCTAATGATTCGCACATAGCTGCCTCTCTTTCTTGTTATTCGCACAATTGATGGCGAGAAAAGTTAGAAGTGTACTTTTTAAGGATATCCATGGCACCAAAATTCGTATCCTGTCTGCATCTACTTCAAAATGTGCTAGTGAAATATAAATAACTTCTAAAAGTGTATAATGATATGGCACTGCTGAGAAAATTTTTTTTCTTAATAGAGGCTACGCTTCATTGTTCCAGACAATGTACCTTGAATGGGTGGTGTGCATAAGTACTGATATGGCACTGCTAAGAACATTTTTTTATTTTCATCAAATTTATTTTGAAATATTAAAAAGAAATCCCTCTCAATGTTAAAAGTATTGTAACTGGCAATCTCCTTCAGCTGTACCTATAAACCCCACCCTTTTACTGCTGCATAACTATGAATTTTTTTACTTCGTCAGCATCAATTTTATTACACCTTAAGTGGCCGGTAAATTATTGTTTCTCTTTGAACTATCTCATTAAGTTAACTGCTTACTCTAGCTATTTTTACAAAACCAGTTCCCAAAACCTGGACATTTAACTGACATAGATGGGCTGGTTAAATTTATATTCATTTGCATATTTGTATAAATATCGCACCCGCCCAGGATATTGCCAGAGCTCAGACCTTGCACGATTCTGAACACATCTTGAATATACAACTCTTCATCACAACTATTTATGCCTGGAGTTGACTTTATTACACAAGGAGAAGACAAATATCTATGAACCAAAGACAAATCACTGCCACAGTAACCAGCCCGGTTACATAAATTGGTGCCTTAGATGTGGATCAATTGTGTGAAGATTTGATGAACTTTTGCTGATGAACTTTTGAAGTTTATGAACTGTAGACCCTGAAGACAAGCACAGCAAGAACCACGGGAAGCTGGTAAGTGGCTGATTTTTTCATTACCACTCTTTGAAGATCTCTAGTTTTCAAATGGAGCTATTATTTTAGAATTCAGTATATCAATTTTGAATGCAATGAATTAATGGAGAACTCAAAAAATAATGCACCCCAGTCCTTACCCTATCTTCAAATTCTTTTGGTCTTAAACAGAAATGGTGAAAGCTTTACTTGTGGCTTCTGCGGAGAATACCAAAGAAACCCCTTGATCTACTTTGTTTGTGAAGATCTGCGTGGTTGCAGCTTTCCCTGTGTCCAAACATTCATAATGCATTTGCTAGTAAATAGTTTGTGAAAAGAAGAAATTTGTAAACTAGCTCTGTCATTGTATAAAATTGTATGGAGCAAAACTTTGAAGCATTCCTTCAGATAAGAATCTGCAAAATTTTGAACATAAAAGCTATTAGTTTTAAGTGTGTTTTTTGTGGCTGTACTGTTGATAGCCCAATCTCTTTTCTTGTAGTCGAAGGTAATATTGCCTGTTATTCCCCCTGTATTACAAGATTTCACTATCAAAGAACTGTATCTCAAATTAAGTCATTAAAAATCTATGGCTGACCAAAAGACGAGACACCCTGATAGAAAATACCAGTTTAAACTTGAATTCATAGGTGAAGACAACAGAAAGCCAGAAAATCAAGGGCGATCTGCAAAGAAGTGTGAATATTGTCATTACCTTTGCCTGGCCAAGACCAGCTACAACTGCCAAAACCAAGTTTGGTTTTGCTCTTTATATCATTTGAAAGCGTGGTCAGATAATTTAAGAAATTGCGGTGTCCTGAGAATTATCCGTAACAGAATTGCTGTAAGTCGTGCCAACTGCCTTCCAAATTGAAGAAACAGACCAGTTATATGAAATCAGTAAACCAGTGCCTTGCAACAACTGTAAACAAGATCTAAAAGACTTTGCCTACTATGTAAAATCTGCACGTGGCTTTAACTACTGTGAATTTTTTCTGCTTTTGGTATTCGGAGTTAGGATTCCTTAATTTAAACAAAATGGCCCATCCAGACCAGCAAATGCCCCTTCCAGGCCATAATGACCAACAACACCACAACCTCAGGCCCCACGGCCACCACAAATTCAGGGCCCTAACCCTTTCCAGGCCATTGCTCAAGGGTTTCAAGAAATACAATTTGAGCTGAGAATAAACTCCCTATCTAGGCAGATTAAATCCTTTTCGGGGGCGGGAGCCAGAAATCTCAGAATATGGATGAGGGATATGGCAAAAATTGGCCTGACAGTAGGAAGCAGTGATAAAAAGCTTAAAGTTTTGGCCATGCAGATCCTTAAAGGGCCTGCTGCAGAATTCTATTCAAGGCTATTGAGGAATAGCCCAGCCATATCATGGGCCGCAGTAATTACTGCATTGAAAGACCGATTTAGTGATTTAACAGATATACAATACGCCCAACAAAGATTGACAAAGCTAAAACAAAATGTCCAGGAGAGTGTGCAGAACTTTTCGGAATGGATAATTGATGTCGCAGAAGAGACATTCAATACAATAGACCTCTCAGACCCCTTGATACAACAGCAATTAAAAGACATCTTTCTTGATGGAATCAAGGATGATTACGTAGCTCGAAAGATAATTAGGCAATGCCTCATAACTCTCCAGGGGGCACTGAACATAGCTGTACAAGAACAGCTTACAACTAAAACTTTTGACCTCCGCAGGCGTGAAGAACGTATGGAGATTGGTGTTGTTACTGAAAAGCACAATGATATCACAGAAATAAAGAACATGCTGAGAGAAGTTTTAGCTGTCCAGAAAAATGATAAAACTGAGAAAAATACGCCACAAAGAAGACCACCTATGTATAAGGGAAAACCCCTTACTTTGACGCAAGACAATAAACCCATTTGTGGGCACTGTTCAAAACCTGGCCATGTGTGGAGAAAGTGCAGAATAAGACAAAGGGAACAAGGGGAAGGTACTAACACAAATAACGCAAATAGACAAGATCAGGGAAACCACTAGACCCTGGCATGGTTAAGGGGATGGCTGTGCCAGGCATATTTCTTTCTACCACTCAACCTGTAGAAACCGCAGTAATAAAGATAACATTTGACAAACAGGTTCTTTGGGCTATTCTCGACACGGGAGCAGACATATCTGTCATGTCAGAGGAATGTTTTAATCTGTTCCCTGACAAATGTAAAGGACCGCTAGGCCCTAGACAATTCCCACACCTTTCAAGTGTAACTGGTCATGAATTGGCTTCTTTGGGTTCAGCACAGGTGGAATTTGAAATAAACAAATTAAATCTTACCACATCATTTGAGATTGTTATAGGTGTTACAAAAGCAATTTTACTTGGAAGTGATTTTCTTTGTGCAAACAAGGCAACTTTGGATAACACAAACAGAACTATCAGTCTTGGGAACAAAATTACACTTTTACAACAAAAATCAGACCTTCAAAAAAGTTGTTATTTAGTACATTTGGCTGACAAAATCAACATTCCTCCAGAATCTGAAGTAATTGCACCAATTAATATCCCTCGACTGGAGAAACCTGATGTTTATTGCATCTCTCAGTTAGATGATGCACAAGAACTGGCAAATTACCCTGGTGTTATGATTCCAGATTGCATAATTTCAGCATTGCCAAGCAATAAAGCACAATTGCCTATCATAAAACAACCCAATGTTGCAGTCATGTTCCAGCCTGAGAGTGTTTTGGCAACAGCAAAAGAACTTGAAGAAAATCAAATTGCTGAAATTACCAAGATTGACGTAACACAAGACAACTCTGGTATACCTACTAGAGAACTTGACAGTTAACCTGACAAGGTTCAAACAAGTAAATCGACATTTAAATTGGACTATGTAACACCAGAAGAAAGAGAAAAATTGAAATCTTTGTTAGAACAGTACACTGACATATTTGCTTCAAAAGATACTGAACTTGGCAACACATCCTTGCCACCCGTGAGTATTGACACAGGTGATAACCCACCGATAAAACAAAGAGCTTACAGAACCCCCCCTAACATTACGGGCAGAACTTCAAAAACAATTGTATGGTTTACTCAAAGCTAACCTCATTAGGCCTTCTAGTAGTGCTTGTGCAGCACCCATAATCTTAGTTTTCAAGAAAGATGGTGGATATAGATTATTCATAGATTATAATAAATGAAATGAGACTGTAGTTAAGAATGCATATTCACTTCCTAACAAAGAAGATATAATTTCACAGTTGGGTAACTGTTCATTTTACTCAGTCTTAGATATGAAATCAGGATTTGAACAATTGCAATTAAAAGAAGCAGACAAACACAAAACTGCATTCATATGCCACAAAGGATTATTTGAATTGAATGTCCGACCATTTAGCTTGACAATTAGCCCTTCAGTCTACATGGCGGCCATGAATAAGGTGTTGAAAGGCATTCATGGACATTCTGCCGAAATTTACGTAGATGACATAATTATTCATTCAAAATCCTTCAATGAGCATATTAATCATCTGTCATAAGTATTCAAAAGGCTTCGACAAGCAGGCCTAAAGCTAAAACCCAGCACATGTGGCTTCTTAAAGTCCTCAGTCAATTACCTGGGCCATGTAATAACACCTAATGGAACATACCTAGATGAAGAGAAAGTGAGGGTCATTAAAGACATGTGCCATCCATGTACAGTCAGAAAAGTCTGAGCCTTTCTTGGCATGACTGGCTTTTATCGAAAAACACATTGAGGGTTTCAGCCAAATTGCACACCCTCTGACACATTTGACCAAAAGGAACTCTCGCTTTACCTGGGGTGAAGTAGAACAAAATGCATTTGAATTACTTCAAGACCGCCTAACAAAAGCACCCATTTTGGAGTCCAAGATGTGAAATTACCTTACAGATTGTACTGTGATTCATCTCTTTATTGTTGTGGCGCAATTTTAACACAGCAGTTTAATGAGGGAGAACATGTCTTTTAATACTTGTCTCACCAGCTGAGTGAGGCTCAACAGAAATGGCTTGTGATCGGGCGATATACCTATGCCATCGTATATGCAATTGGCAAATTACAGCATTATTTATATGGTGCAGACTTTGTGGTCTACCCTGACCATTTTCCATTAAGGAGTTTGTTCACCTCTGAAATGAAGAATGCTCTTGTTGAAAGGTGGGTCATTCTCCTAAGTGAATATGGTTGCAAATTAGCTTCCCTGAAAGGTGTGAAGAACATTAAAGTGGATATGCTCAGTTGGCTGAGTTTAAAGGCTAACCCAGGAACAAATATGGATGTTATTGACACAGATGGCCCCTCAATCACTGAGCCGTTCAGCGACAGTATATCAACAGAAGAAAACAGTACAGCTACACAACAGTTATTACAAGAACTGTTAAAGTTGCCAAGTGAGTCTACCATTAAAGACTTCCAAAGAAAGGATGAATCACTTGCACAAATAATTACCGCATTGGAAACAAACAAAAGTGATCAAAAGGACTGTAATGATTATGTATTAGAAGACTCATTACTCTATCACTTAGCAACACCACTCAGGCTTAATCCTGACCATGGTTACAATTAGTACTCCCAACTGAACTCACATCTGTCGTATTAGAAGCTTACCATGATAACCTTGGCCATATGGGTGTAGACAAAGCATACTTACAAATAAGGAATAGATATTTTTGAGTTGGGATGTACAAAGATGTTGTGAATCATATTCAGGCTTGCATTCCTTGTAATTCAAGGAAACTTAGGAAAAAGAGAATGAAATACAGGACATGCCTATACCTGAAGCACCCTTTCAGATAGTGGGCATAGACACTTGTGGTCCCTATCCTGAAAGTTGTAAAGGGAATAGATATATGATCACTATTTGTTGTTGGTTTTCAGCATGGTTAGAGTGTTACGCAACACCTGACAAGTCAGCCGAAACAGTGGGTAGACTACTTTTAGAGGAATTTATTCCTAGACATGGTGTAGTGTCATGCATGACTTCATATTGGGGTACTGAGTTTTGCAACTCTGTGATTGACATGTTGTCTACAGAGTTAAACATAACTAGAATAAAGACAACCCCATACCATCTGCAATCAAATAGCAAAGTTGAAATATCACATAAATCACTGAACAACATATTGGCCAAGTGAATGGAAGGAAAAGACCAAAGATTGTGGGATGGGTTTATACCAGCTGCACTATTTGCATATAGAGTTTCTATTTCGGAGTCCTCCAAAATGAGTCCATTCTTTCTGGTGTATGGAAGAGATCCACAGTTACCTATGGATACTCTACTAGGACCAAAATTAAGATATTTTGGGGAGGATTATGTCCCTACTACATTGTCCAGAATGCACAGAGCATTTAGTGCTGTAAAATAAAATCTTAAAGAAGCTAGACTAAAGAACCAAAGGCACTTTAATGAACGAGCTGAAAATTGTGAATATGAAGTAGGAGACCCTGTCTACTATCTTGATAAGGCTTCAAAACCAGGTGAATCCACAAAATTACAGTTGCCCTGGCAACCATAGAATTGTGGAAAAAGTTACTCCTGTTAATTATCAGATCAAAGATCAACCCTCTGGTGTCAATAAGGTGGTACATGCATAAATTTATAAGGGCAGCCCACCCAGACAGTCCATGGGGCAAAACAAGGGAACAATATAGAGAAATAGGTCACAAGCTTCCTGATTCACTTGAGCAACCTGTTTGGATACAACCTATTAGGGATGCTAGATTAGAGGTTCCCCGTAGCTCACTTGATGATGCTACAGACAGTGACACAGAATCCAATGTAACACAAAACCGTGCAAGCTCTCAACCCTCCAGCGGAGACAATTCCAGCTCACTGCCTCTCCGTCGTTATAACCTGCGTCCACGATCACAACCTTCAGGGAGACCGATAATGTCCATAAAGGTAAAACGCCCTAGCCCAGAACCAGTATCAAGTGACCTGAGTGCACCTAAGAGACCCCATTTTGACTCTTTTGTGCCCATGGATATCGGACTCTTGAGTGTTGCTAGGTTACCTGAAGGTTTACAATTGGCAATCGGTATGCTAATAGGCATGACATTCATGCTTATGGCAGCCATGTTATTGAGAAAGAAATTATTTAAGTCCTTGTTGGCATCATGGTTCAGTTCAACAAACTGACCACAATTTTTGTTGACTAAAGCATTAATTGGATGCAGATTGATGAGGCATGACTAAACTTTATGTCCTTACTGGCATCATGGTCCAGTGTAACAAACTGACCACAATTAGGGTTGACCATAGCATTAATTGGATGCAGAATGATAAGGCATGAAGAAAATCCCTACTAGCGGCACGATTTAGCACAAGTTAGATCAACAGGTATATTGACTAAGGTATATTTGGCTGTGATTATGTAAGGGTATGGACATGTGGCTTGAAATTGGGATATCCGGTATACAATGGCAACATTGTGGGTCAACTAAATGTTTATTAATGATATTGTCCTGACCAATGTCTTGACCTTAACAAAAATTGAGGTATGTGTGTTTTCACACACCTGACTTTATGCATGACAGCTATAAAGCATTGTCACAATTCATGTTGCATCCTATAATTGACTGACTATAGTCAATAATGGTTGTAATTGAGGCCATGAATTGGGAGATTTCTTAGAATTTTAACATTATGTTAAAACAAAAATTATTTTATTCACTTATTTAGGAATATTTGAATGAAGAACTAATTGTATTATTTGGAGGTGACAAATATGATGTCACACATGCAATTGGCTCTCCCAAAAAACCCTTTTCTTTTGTATTCTTTATATCTTTATAGGACTCTTCTTCTTCTAACTCTGAGTTTGTGGTCACAACTGACTTACACCCAGCCAGACATGACTACCTTCCATAACGAAATCAAAGAAGTGTATGGTACATACTCGACCTGGTTACTGACCTTCACCATAAAGTTGAACCCCTGACAACAACAATTACAGGACCTTCAGACTGAAATTATCACTTTACAAAGCCTGTTCCATGGCTGAATGACTCAGAGACTGGACAACAAACTGACAACCCACCAGAAACAGCAATATTTACAACTGGCCAACCAGACTAGTCATTTGGTCAGTGCAGAAGTCCAAATATTTTGGCATGAATACTGGAGACTTAATGATAATTGGACACAATTGTTAACTCTATTGAAAGGAAAATCAGTCAAACGCCCCAAACGTGCAGTGATACCACTGGTTGGATCATTCTTAAGCTTTCGCTTTGGAGTCTCCACATCCAAACAGTTGAATGCTCTGAAACAAGGTATTATACAACTGAAAGAAAGTCAATCTGAAATTGTTAAAGTGCTTGAACAAAGCATGAGTCTTCTAAATAAGACCCATACTACTGCAGTTTAGAATAGACGTGCTAATAACAGACTGGTCAATGCCACTGCTAGCCTGCAAACATTCATGTCAGGCATTCAAAGGAAACTATCTGATCTAGAACCATTAATCATGTTTAATTAATTACAAACCAAATTACATCATGTCTTCCATATTGTTTTATCTTCACTCAGACAAAATCAATGGGAAATTCAAACTCTTGTTTGTGCAGTTCGTGATATTAATATGGGAAAACTACCTATGACCTTAATATCTCCTTTCAAATTGATGGTCACCTTGCGTAAATTTGCAAAACAATTACCACCAGGTTTTAGATTACCGCGAGATTTTGCAAAGAATATTCCATGGTACTACTGCCATCTTAAAACTTTATTGATTTCAAATGGCAATTCCTTCCATATAGTTACTGCAGTACCTGTTGCTCACACTGATTCTATTTTTACTATTTTTGAATCATTTTCTATTCCTGTACCACACTCTAAACTGAACTTAGCAATTCAATATGAATTGGAGTCTACTTACTTAGCCGTCAATAAAGACAAAACTAGTCATGTCATCTTAAGCCGCTCTGACTTAGCAAAGTGTGTCAACACAGACACAGCATATTGTTCTTTTCGTAAGCTGGTTCGCTTTATTACACATAGTCCAAGCTGCCTTGCTGCCCTGTACACCAAAGATAAGCTAACAATACAGTCTGCTTGCAAAAAAAAATCATGGTGCATGACAAATTTCCCATTGCTTATTATTTACAACGTGGACAATAGTTAATTGGTTCTGGAGCAAAATTTACTCTTCACACATCTTGCCAGGATAATGCAAAACCACATCTTTACACCCAGGAAGTCACTAGAAATATCCAAATTGTAGCACTGAAATCTGGCTGTACAGGCTACTTACGCCACTTCAAATTATTGCCTTACTTTTACAGTCAATCTACGGAGACAATTGAACCTGTATCAGTCACGTCTTACGCAGACTCTTCTCTCCTCTGTGGTATTTGGAAGCTTTCTACAATCCCTAATAAACACCTAAATTCAAAATTAGATGTAAGTTATCTATTATTGGAAGATGTAGGCCCACTGCCTATCTCAGAACTCCCGACAGCCCTGAATCAGGCAAAATCAACATTAAAGGCTGTAACAATACCATCTTCTGATCCCAGTCCCTGGAAAATCATATTGTTTATTGTCTTAGCATTGGTGATTGTGCTGTGTATTGTGCTTACAGCCAGTCGCCCTGGCCCGCATTACAACGAACAACCGTCTTGAGTCGACGAGTTTTATTTTTCTGTTATTCCACTGAAGCAAGACATATCCCAGTTACACCATAAGAATCCCATTACGAGCGCACCCCGTTACGCCTCTCCACTATGGGATCTCCATTGGGAATTTTTATGACATTACACCGGTACACGTATGCATGCCCGCACCTTGCAGGATATGCATGCCCGCTCCCGACGGACTAAAACCCACTCCAGCCAGCGGACTAAATCCTGCTTCAGCCGATTACAGCTGCAATGTTTCAATATAGAAAGGCACCGTAAATACAGATACTTAGTTTTACTGTCTCCATAGACTATCATCAAAAAAGAACATAATTTTAATATTCCTAGTTAATTTAACCAACAAAAATTCATCACCAAAAGCAACTATGAAGACCGGGTAGATAAATTTACCATAAAATACGTATGAATCTTCGGCAATTTTACTATATTGAATCTCAAACATATTTGATAAGAAACATGTATCACAGGTAACAGATAACAGGATGAAATGCCTGAAACAAGTATACGTAGATATGCATATATCGAAATATCCGCAAAGAACAATCTTAAACTTTTCCCAACTTCGAAACATATATGGCTGATAAATAATTTGCTATTATGCATATATATATATATATATATATATATATATATATATATATATATATATATATATATATATATATATATATATATATATATATATATATATATATATATATATATTACATAAAACACTCGGGCCTCTAACCATGTGTTCCAGATGACAGATGACCACAAAGATAACTCAAAACGTAAGTCCATAATGTGCGATATGCTGAAAGCCAATTTACACATATTGTAAGCATACAGGAATGGTTTCAATAATCCAGAGAAATACCATAAAATCTACCAGAGAAAAAACTTCAATAAACAGGCAAATTTGAACACTCTTAATACTCACTACACGTGCATATTCCAAGAAATAAACTCAAAAATTAACGTGTAACTGTCAAACAGCCCATACAGGGCGCTCCCTTAAGACGCTATGCCCGGTTGATCAGCAACCCACCAGATCAGTTGCAAAGTGGCAAAAGGCAACTTTTCCAGAAGTAGAGCTCCTTTTATACAATTAACAAAAGGCGGGAGGATGGGTAAACAAGTACAGACATGAGACCAAAGGTCTGTGTCACAGAAAATGAAACCTGTTACACTACCAATGCAATGTGCAGTATATTTCCAATACGCCAATATTAATGTACCATATTTATTTGTCAACACCAATCGAAATGGTTACATGTGAGCTCCATTATATCACCATAATAACTATAACCAGATGTAGATGTACACCTGCTAGAAATGAATATAGACAGGAAAGCAAAAAACACTGACTCAAAAAAAAAAACATTTTGTAATTTACTTCAACAACAAATTTAATTAAACTTCAAATTGAGCTATTTTAAATTTGACATGTATTACCTTATTAATTATATTGTATTGTCAAGGTAATTTGTTTTGTGGTAAATACAAAAAGCTCCGTATGACTAGAGATCTTGGCAAAGAAAATGAAGTGGTCAATGAAATGTTACCCATTGCCAACCAGCTGCTTCTCAATACAGCTGCTGTCACAAATGCCGCTCGTTCATCCATGCCACAAGTGAATACAACAACAGCTACCATGACAACAAGCTTGTCTTCACCTATCACCTCACTACAGAAACCAATGACTACTCAATGACTTCTCGCCTTCCTCATTGCTGCATCAACAGTGAATTGGTTACTGACCATTGTGTTATGGTTCAATGACTTTCTGCTCCACCGCATGTAATTGCTGCAACTTGATCATGTTGATACCAAATTGGGACAGACCACATGCTCCAGACCTTTGTAAAGTGTTCGAATGATTTTATGCTACCTTGTGCCGATTGGTACTTTATGAACGCTAACACATGTTAATCACCAAAATGACGCCAACTGTTTGTATGGCTGATCAAAACTGTAGTTAAGTCTACTGATGTGACTTTAATATTATCATGTATCACATGTGTGACTGTGTTATGCACGTGTGCTCATACCCAGCATTATGGTTCATTCTCGATGAAACCTCAGCTCTTGGAACTTTCCCTCGCACAGTCAAAAGGCGCGTCAGTTTATGCTGTGCCTCAACTGCTATAAGCTGGCCGCACAAGATAATGACCTTAAGGTCACTTAAATCATCGTATTGGACTCAATCACCATTATACCATGGGTGTTAAAAGCTGCTACTAATTAAAGACATGCTTCCAACTTAATGTGTAGGGTTGAATTCCAATCCTCCGACATTCAGTTGTACAACCATGCTGTGTTATCAACACTGTGGATATTTACAAACGCTTGCATCTACACCCTTGCCTGGTGAAAGAACTGTTACTCCTTCATGGATCCTTGCCTACGTCATTGTGTTTGTCATACATGACTGTGCTCATTATTTCTGCCTTTGAACTGTAACTATTGATGGAACCCTGGTGACATACTTGTACTCCGCATCACATCATGAACAATTACTGCCACACCTGGAAGATTGCGCTGTGTGATAATATCCTGATTATACATTCAATGACTTTTAAGCACTTTCTCATTCTAACGTATTTTATGGACACTACCGTGAACATCTTTTTTTCTTAATAGAGGCTAGGGTTCATTGTTCCTGACAATGTGCCTTGAATGGGTGGTGCGCATATATAATGATATGGCACTGCTGAGAATTTTTTTTTTTTATTTTCAACAAATTTATTTTGAAATATTAATAAGAAATCCCTCTCAATGTTAAAGTATTGTAACTGGCAATCTCCTTAAACTGTACCTAAAAACCTCACCCTTTTACTGTTGCGTAACTATGAACTTGTTTATTTCGTCAGCATCAATTTTCTTACACCTTATTTACTTTGTCAGCATCAATTTTATTACACCTTATTTACTCCGTCAGCATCAATATTATTACATCTTAAGTGGCCTGTAAATTCTTGTTTCTCTTTGAAATATATCAGTAAGTAAACTGCTTACTCTAGCTATTTTTTGCAAAACCAGTTCCCCAAACCTGGACATTTTACTGGCATAGATGGGCTGGTTAAATTCATATTCATTTGTATATTTGTATAAATATGGTCGCACCCTGGAGATGGCCAGAGCTGAGACCTTGCAGGATTCTGTACACATCTTGAATATACAACTCTTTATCACAACTGTTCATGCCTGGAGTTCACTTTATTACACAACGAGAAGACAAAATATCTATGAACCACTGACAAATCACTGCCACAGTAACCAGTCTGGTTACAAGTGCCATGAAGTCTATATAGAGGAGCTAAATGTATTTCTGTACTTGCAACAGGGCCAATTAACCTTTCTAGCCTACACAAGGGAGGCCCTCATATTTTCCGTACTTTACACTGGACATTGTTTTTGAAAATATTTTTTAACCAAATGCTGCACAGGGACATAAATTTCCTATAATAGGGTAAAGGGAGCCCCGGATTCCCCTTTAATAGTGCATTTAGTTGCTGTATATTTTATGATTTAAGCAACAAGCTTTCTAATTCTGTAACAATTTATCACATATTCATCAGCTGAAACCCAAAAGGAAACTTGCCTATAATACCTACATTTTTCAGATCAGCTGACTTGTCAGTAGTTGAGCTAATCTCATGATCCTTCGTCCTTTGTCCTTCATCCGTCATCAAGAATTGACGTCTGCAAAACCGTCAGCCAGATTGACTCCAATATTGGTAGCAAAGGGTGGGTCTCTACCAAGTTGGTTCAAATGGTTACGCTCCAAAGAATTTTGGATTTTTTTTTTTATTATTCTTATTTGGGGGGGGAGGGGGGGAGGGGGCAAATCTTTTAAAAAATCTTGTCTGTAACCGCTCACCCAATTGCTTCTATATCACACAGGAACACTTCAAGGGACGTAATTTGTTCATCAGATGGCGCTGTGATTTTTTTTTCTACTTTTTTCCATTTGGTTGTGCGTTACTGGTACTTTTAACTTTTTCTCCAGCACCATGACTCAGGTTAAGCTGAGACTTGGTGGATATGTCTCTTGAAGATGGATCAAACAAAGTTGTTCAACGGATAGCAATGCTGTACATTCCTGATTTTTTTTTTTCAATGAGATTACTGTTAGGTAAATGTACCTTTCCTATTGATTACTATATGTAAGTTAATGGGCATTGTAATGGTAATACACATTTTCGACTTTTTGTCTGAAACCGCTCACCCAATTGCCTTGATGTCACACAGGAACACTTCTAGGGGTTCTTATATCTTAATTTGTTCACCACGTGGTACTTTATTTTTTTTTTCAATTTTTTTATTAATTTTTGTGTGTTTTTGCTATATTTGACATAGCCAGAACCGTGACTCCAATTAAGCTGAAGCTTGGTGCATATGTCCTTTGCGGTAGGGTTGAAAAGTTGCTCACTAGGTGGCAATGCTATGTATTCCTGATTTTTAATGTTTCTTTTTTTTCAATTTGGGTACTCATCGATAATGCACCTTTCCTAATGATTACTATATAAGTCAATCGGCAGTATGATGGTAATTCGCATTTTAGACCTCTTCTCCAACACCGTCATCCAGATTTCTTCACTGTTGATGGCCATGTACCTTGGGTGGGTCTCTACCAGATTTTTCCACATGCACAGACTTGGGGGAGGAAGCAGGAAATATGATTTTCAGTTGCAATCCCCATTGAATGAAATGGTACTCAATACGAATGCTTGCATTAATGGACAAGTACCCGAATTGAGAAAAAAATCCTTAAAAGTAAAACATCCTGACTACCACCGCCTAATGAACTCTTGTCCCCCCCCCCGTATATTTGGGCCAAGTTTCAGAAAAAATCCGAGTGACTGTTTTACATCATAAGTCAGAAGTACGAGGAACCCAAACAAATTACAAAAAGAGTAGAAAAAAGCCCTACCATGCCTGCTTAATACATTTAAATCTTGGAGTCCCCAAACATGGCTCCCTGTCATTTCAATTTTTTTATATCAATTTAGTGTGTTAGTGCAAGAAGTGCACAATGAAGGAGCCTGCATTTAGTCAGCAGAATATTTCTGGCTGTGAGCCAGAGATTTACGTCACTTGGTGTAAACGTTCGCTGTTTTGTTTTTGCTTGTGATCCTCACAAAATGGAAGTATTGCTGTACTTGTTTTGTGGTACTAAATGGATACATTGTTGTACTTGTTTTGCTTGCTTTTGGGGTGAAAATTATAACCTTTTATACATAATTTAAGTTTACATCTGTGAACCCGTTATTCGTATTTTACAGTAGAGGGGGCTTGCATAGGTCACACTAGGTCCATACATTTAAACGATACTAAAAGTTAGCAAAACAATGCATTTATTTTTGAAAAAAAAATTAATAGAGCTAGGTAAAAAATACTAGAAATGAACACTTCCTCAATGTTATGCCATTTTATTTAACTCAACGTTATGATATTACTTCTGAAACAATTTATGGCGGAACCTGACTTAAGGGACAACATATAGAAACTGAAGACATTAGTTCTTTTTTTTCTGATAGGTGGACCCTTAAGGCAGATAAAATTAAACTGAAAAATTATTGTGGGGATGCGAGGGAGTCTAGTTGCACAGGTGGTCTGTTAGCAGAGTCGGGCTCATTGGCAGGTTCTACTATACTTGTAATGAGTAGATGTATGTTTGAGATAACCTTTATTTTTTCTTTTGAAGCAGTCATTTTATATATGTATGTATATATATATATATATATATATATATATATATATATACATATATATATATTTTATATATATATATATATATATATATATATAAATATATATATATATATATATATATATATATATATATATATATATATATCTCCAGATCATTCTAATTTGTAACAGCGCTATATAAAAATTTGCAATACCTTACTTTGTTGCAATAGCAAACTACCAGCAATAGTGCTACAGCCATGCTTTTGTATTGATCCAAAATCGACATGACAAATTCATTTTGTTGTATTGTTCTCAAGAATATGTCATTTTATATGCAAAAAATATTCCAAAGTACTACATTGCCTGAAAAGGGAAATAATGTGTGCACGTCGTATAAGTGCATGAACGATAGGATTGGTAAGGGCTGTGGATGGAATTGTGATCATTGTTATCCATCTCAGGGTCATATGTGGAATGTGTGACCCCCTATAGGATTCAGCAATGAGGGCCAACGTAGGCATTGCTACTATGATGTTCATGGTAAACAACGCAAGAAACCATAAGATCAGTCTTTTCTCATCGGCCTGGCGGCCAGATTTTAGTCTACTCTGCCAGGAAGTGAAAATTATGGCACTATAACCAAATATAAGAATACACAGGGAATAGCCAGCTGTTAATATTAATGTGTAATGTATTAGTTCAAACTTAATTTGTTTTGAGAGAATATTGATAAGTAAGCATACACTTGTTTCCATGCAATATCTGCCAGATGACACTGGCATATCAGGTAGAGATAGAACACACAGTATCGCGTAGCTAAATAAGCCCCAAACCAGCAATAATGTCATATTAGACCTTGAAATTTTGTAACAGGAAAACGTAAAAACAACTGAAATCAATTTATCTACAGTCGTAATGGTGGTTGCGTACATGGAGAACAATGCAGGAAACATAAGTGTTAAGCCAATCATTTTACACAGGAAGCTTGAACGCCATTGAGAGTCATGATGTATGTAGGAAGCACCGAAATACATGTCCACAAGGGAAAGAAATGCCAGACCAACAGACTGCATGGTATCACATGTAAATATACATATGACCAAATTCATATTTGCACATGGTCTAGTAGATATCTTTAACAGACATGTATAAGCAATAACATGCACTGCTAATATCCACAGAATTTGTCCAAAATTATACAGTTGTAATAAATTCGAACCAAGGAGACTTTTGCAGGGAAAGTTATGTGGCAACACAACAATGCAGGTCACATGTCGGGGCAAGACACAGCACAATTTTGCGATGGAAACGCACACCATTTTGAATGTTTTCTCCACTGATGTAAAGTTGGCGCCCTCAAGTGGATTGTGTGTCAGATCAATAGAAGATATGGCAGATAAGCCAAGCAAACATTCTGAACCAACTACTTTTATAAGGTTACTCGATAAATTTAAGTGTACTATGTTGATACCAAAAAATGTCTGAGGCTTCAATATACTAATGTGTGTGTTTATCAATTTCAAAATTGTTATTCTTTCCAAACCAAAAAATGATTTAGGCATTAAAATTTTGATAGGATTATTATCGAGGTCAAGATGCTGTACATTACCAAGGCCAGTAAAGGACCTGCTTGAGATATAAAATATACAATTTGAACTCAAATCGAGTTCAACTAAGACTTTACATCCTTCAAAATAACCTTTTGAAATTTTGGTTAAAGCGTTGTAAGATAAATCCAAAATGATGAGCTGAACAAATGTTTTCTCAAACTCTACCAACCTGTAAATAGCGTTATGTTGTAGTACAATTTTCTTTACGAAAATGTTGAAATTGGAAAATTTTGTGTGATTTTGATCTGAACAGTCAATTGCGTGTCCCAAACAGTGACAGTGATGTGCACATACAGCAGAAATACACACATCCTCATCATCTTTTGAATATTTACAGTGAACAACTTCATCACAGGTCTGCGAAATATGAACACATGTCTTTTCATTCCTGCACCGAAAATGATGAGAGCATTTGAAATCTTTGCAAGACCTTTCATCAGAGCCCAGGACGCAATCAAAATTTCCATCACAGATATTTTGTGTTGGTATACAGTAACCCATCGGACACTTAAACATCCGGGAACATTCAATATAGTGACAGCCTTGCAGATGCTCTCCATTGGAACAATGGAGGAGATTTCCAGATTTGTCAAGTTCATATATGCACATGCTATGTCGCTTGTAACATCCAGCTCCAAAGTCAGTTTCACATTGTACAGTATTTGCCTCAATGCATGTTGTATATGTTGGTGGTATCAAAAGTGGATCTGAGTCAGCCACAGAACAGAGAGTTTCATCTTGAGCTGAATAGCAATCAGGGATTTGGTCGCACATCCTGGATGCCGGGATACACTCTCGAGTGTTGCATTGGAAATATAGGTGTTGGCACTTGCACATTGCTGGAAAACAATTTTTTGCACAGTATACTGCATCTTCCTAACTACTGTTTGTCTGATGACAACTGTGCGAGCACCATGTGGTATTTTCATCACTTCCATCCATGCAGTGGTCTGTACCATCACACAGAAAGTGTTCTGGTATTATTTCATTGTCTCCACAGTGGAAATGGCTGACCATTTCATACTTTGACATATTTTGTAATCCTCGACTGCAAGCAACACCAGAGGCACTGTGGTCACCTTGAGATTTGTTTTCAACTACAAGGAAACGGGTCAGGGGTGGGAGCTCCTTATTCTGATCCACAGAGATTATTGACAGCCTTGTGTTCTTATAGTATTCATTCCATAGTGGCTGTAATATAGTAAGTGGGACATAGTCAAGCACTACAGGTGATACATGACCACTGAAGTTGGCCCAAAATACTTCACGCCCATACAACTTCCACTGATAGAAAAGATGGTACAAACCGGTAGCGTCTGCAAAGTCAATAGGATCTATACTGTCTAGAAAGTAGAAACTACTTTCAGGAGTACTAGTTTTCAATAGCTCTTTCCCTCTTTCATTCCACAGCAATATTATCTTGTGGATTAAATGTGCCACAGCAGATCGCAGGTAAAGAATATCGCCGGTTATAACACTGCAAAATTCGAATGCTGACTTCATCGAAATCATTATGCCTGAATGCAAGTATAAATGATAACACCTTTTATCACTCAAATGCCAATATGGAGGACACGCAAGCTCTTTGTAGATAGTATTATTAAGTTTTTGAGGTCTTCCAGACACATACTCACAAATGAACGAAACATGTTCAACACGCAAACGACATGACAGTTTTATCCAAAGCAGACTTGTGTATGGTGTAACCAGAAGCATACCTACACATCTTTTGCCTGTTAATTTACTAGAATAGGCTGTTGAGCTCACTTTAAATTTTGTTGATCTCAAGATGAAGTTTCCCGAAATTTTGATTTGTACATCAGGATTTGACTTGTTGTATGGTCTAGCCCAATCAGTATAAGTGACGGGGTCCTTTGTAATCCATTGTGGCTTGCCCTCCTGTGATTGATAAAAGAAGAGGAAGGTATATAATAGTGTTCATCCAATTAAACTGGCATCCTTTTGGCCATGTAAACTATAGATAGGTACTGCTGATAGCTGTCTCACCGCCCTCTGATATTTGTCTCCATGCAACAAAAACCACCTAGTGCTGCCACATATAGTGATCAAGCTACTACCTACATAAGGGCTTCATTCTAATCTCCAATAACATGTTTGATTGTCTGGTAACCGCATGGATGTATGAACCTTGTTAGCAGAGGGGGTTCTTGTTTTGGACCCTGGCCATTATTGGTTAGAACACATGGGCAGTTGTGGGCATTTGGTTAGGGTTCAGTCCATAGAAGAAGTTAAAAAAAACAGGATCTGCTCCATAACCAATGTGCGTACATTAAACCAGTGACATTAATAGTTCAAGTTAGCGGCAGTCCTGAACTAGCTTATGATAAAGCGTAGTTACCTTTTGGTGCAGTAACATGTCGGTAGTTAAAAGGTGATATACCTAAACATCCGGCAATCTTCACAAATGCGAGTACAGGCCATGTAGGCATATAAATTTCATTTCAATGCCATGAAGCAGTGTTTTCAGTATTGGTCTTTGTGGTCAGCAGTGCTTGGTTCCACTTTTCGTGTCATTCAGGGAAGTCCTATTTAACTGTTGTTTTCCCCAGAAATTTTATTGCGTGGCCCTCTGGCTCGGTAACCGAAAAAATGCAAAAAGACTATCATGGGGAAAAGAAAGAACCCACCTACTCGTCCCCCAAAAATGAACAAAGAAAGAAGCATGCTCAGCGTGTAAGGGATCTGGCAGAGGCCACCAGGCCCTATGGATCTGGCAGGAGTCAAAGAAAGATACAATGTGACCCCGCAGGCACAAAAGCAGAGATATCTACAAATGCACGGTTGGGAGTAAAGTAGTCTTCATTGAAACAGTCATGGCTTAAAATCTGTATTTTGTGTTAGTACCTCACAAAGTGGACATTTTGGTGTTGACAATGTGGCAATCACTAGAAGCGATTCATTCAAAAGTAATTCCTGATTTAGTGTGTACATGACTGCTTTCACTGAGCAGTTTCCTATATTATTTTGAGAGATTATTAGCCAATAACACTCTGAGTTTTTCTAAACTTGATTAACCAGATCAATTTTGACCATGGGGCGAGAGAAGGCAAAAGGATAGACTTTGTTCAAATGATACGTTTAATTGCCAATTATTGTGAAAAAAAACGTGTGAATATTGCAGTCCATTGCTTTCTGCTGCAGGTCATTTCAGAAGACATTTATCCAGCGGTATACATGTTTAAGGACATTGAAATAAAGAGGAATAAAAAAAGAATCAATAAAATCGGTCATAAATGTGAAGGATACTCGTTATATAATACTATGTAATAGTACAGAAAAACATGGTCCATATTCATAAATTCCAAACCCAACACTGACATCAAAGAGATTCCAGACTTGCCAACGCAACAACATTTATCTTCCAATACCAATGTAAAGAAACAAATTTCATTCCCGACTTGAGACAGGCAGTCACCCATAAAAGGCAACTGGTGGTTTTAAACCGGTCCTCTCAACCTGTGAAATATCCATCATTGACTGCAGACACTAGTTATCTTCCAAAATGTATAGACCTAACCACCCAAAACACAAATTTCATTACTTCTGCCAAAAATAAAAAAGAGACCTGTTAGGCCGGTCACCTATCAGTTCTCCCGACTTGTCAGTCTCCTTAGTTCACAGCAAAAGAGTAAAGTAGGTCTACATCGTTTTTGTGATATTTATGAATCTGGAACATTATAAACACAATCTACATCCACTATAACTATGAGTCGGAGAACAAAACCCACAGTACAACATGGCCAATGAAGTATTTTTCAAATAGTACAGAAAAACATAATTCGTAAATTCCAAACCCAACAATGACATCAAAGAGATTCAAGACTTGCCAAAGCATCAACATTTATTTTCCAATACCAATGTCAAGAAACAAATTTCATTCCTGACTTCGGACAGGCAGTCACCCATAAAAGGCAACTGGTGGTTTATAACCGGTCCTCTAAAACTGTGAAATATAAGGTCTTCAGGAGATATTTCTATGATGTGTTGGTTCAGTTGATCAGAACTGACAAAGATGGCAATAATCTCAAGTTCTATGCATATGTTTTCTCACACTTTTCGTTAATTATTAACAAAACTATTTTACATACATAAGAAATGATCGTGTCATTGCTATCGAGAGTGGTCAGTTTTTTATGGAATCACACTTGCTATGGTCATTGAAATGACAAAAATGTAGATCCACAGATGTATCCTGAAAGAAATGTGTTATAGTGGAATTAAAGCATGTAAAAAGAATATTGTATTTTTTCAGATGTATATACATATATGACAATTAAATTGGTCGCCAAAAAATTCCCACACTGAGAATTTCAACACATACAAGACACAACAATTGGCTCTAATACGTCTCTCCACTTGTGCAAAATGTTTTCAAATAAGCATGACTGACTCTTAGAATTAAATTTACAAAACAAACGAATTTCTTAGTGCTTTGTCGTGGTCATCTTGGATCATTTTAACATATCGGCATTGACATAAATTGTGGACTTCATATGTGGGCCCTAAATCTATCTTGCAGATTGAGTTAACTTCTTGATGTATTTGGCTCTCTAAAAGTACATGGCCCTTGGTGGTATCAGTGGCAGCCTCTGCGTTGCTCAATATTGGGAGGTTAAAGCATAGTTACAATCTTTATGCTCAGTGATGGAGCCAAAATGCCAACATGTTGCCATCCTTCTGCAAGCTGAATAAATAGTTTGTAATATCCTAGTTAGACACGCCTTTGCTGTTTAATGTGGCAATGCTTTTTGTCATATGAACTGTTCTGCTTCAAATATGGATAACGATAACAGATTTGATGTCCCAGTTTTGAAAAACATTTTCTAGTTGACCTTTTCTGATTATTCAGTTATTTTGAATAAACTTACATCTTTCCAACATTCTTGCCATCGTGGTTTTAGCCTTATGTGTTTCTGCAAAAGACATAATCTTTAATTGCAGAGTCACTAATATGACAACTGCTCCTTTTTTCTCTCTCTGCATGTACTTAAATACCAGGTACCTGAACTAGTTCCCAGATATATAATTAGACATTTCCCCTCATTTGTGTGAAATTATATATTAGAAGACTTCGTTCCCCGTGGCCAGATGTGAGGCAAAAGAAAAAGAAGGAAAAGAAAACTACAGGACAGTGATAGTCATGTACTCAGCTCAGCTTGCATATAGAGATGACAATGGTTTTGGGTCTTTCAAAATAATCTAAAAGTCGCCTGTTATGAAAGACTCCCATCACTGTATATAACATCAAAGTTTTGACTAACTCACAGTTTTGGAGTCATTAGTTTGTAGGTGGAAGATGACAGGACCCCCCATTACCAAGATAGAAGCAAGTCTGTTTGTTGGGACTTTCAAGATCCCTCAGGGTCCAAATTTACAACACCCACGAGTATAAAGATATACGCCAATCTGGTTGTTCAAACCGTCAAGATCACTCAGGGTCAAAATCAACAACACCACAAGAAACCCCATAGGTAATTTCTTATTCGTGTTGAACAGTCTCTATGGTCCAAGGGTCCACCTCTACCGAGATATTATAAACCAATCTGTTAGTTTCAGATTAAAACCAGTAGCACCTGAAGAAGCCGTATGGGTACTTTTGTATTAATACACCAGAGTAATCATCATGATCCACTGTTGCAAAGACATTATTCAATTGACCAAATTTGTTTATACTTCCATAGTAACAATGCCTAAATGATTCTTATCAATAATTCTGTATTTCAATAATTCGTCTAAAACCAGGAAGTGCCAACAGCAACATGAACAAATATATCGCAGTTTTTGTGCAGGTTCTATTCCAACCAAGTTGGAACAGAGTGCAAATTACATTTTGGGAAAAGTCCAATATTAAGAAAAAACAACACAAAAAGGCACAAAACATAACAAATACAGAGTTTTTGCCAAAAATGCGATAGAAAATGTCGTCAAAATGAGAAATTACTGACATATGACTATTTTTGTAAACTCGATAGGAACCAACACACAATACATGAGCACCTAACTTATATATCTGGCTCATGCTTTTGCATATGCAATAAAAATGTGAATTACTGTTCCACCCCCGCCTCACCCCCAGCCCCTTGACTTACATAGTAATGAATAGACATGCATGTATCAACCAGACCTTATCCCCATTGAAAAGTTAAAAATCAAGGTCCCACATTATCACTATGTGGATAATAGCTTTATTTGACTCTTCCATAAGATATATTTCCACCAAGTTCCACCACAAGCTGAGTAGTGAGCCTGGACGAGAAAGTGAAAACAGCTTCAATATACAAACATTTGCAAACAAAAACTGTAACAAATGGCGGCACCACCTCTTGAACAAATTTAGATCTATGGTCTGCATCCCCCATCAATCATCCGACCGTCCATGCATCAGCGTGTCCACAATTTACATTTTCCACTTTTTCCCCAAAACCGTCAATCAGACCTGCTTCACAACTTGGTGACCTATGGTCGGTTTCTACCTAGTTTATTAAAAGGTCATGGTTCAGTCATTTATTGGACTTTTTTCTTGTAATTTATTTGCTTTTACTTTTGAATTCCTCGTTTCGTAAAACCTTTACAAATCGTCTAAAAAAAAGGCTCTACCAATTGCATTGAAAATGCATACGGACAACATTTGGGAACCTTAATTTGTTGAAAAGGTAGCGATGTTAATCTTTTATTTCTGTGTTGTGTTTTTGCGATTTTCTTCCCTGTTTTGTTGCTTACATTCTTCTGAAACATGGTAGAAATGTAGCTTGTGGAAGGATTAAACAAAGCTGTTAAGTAGATGATGATATTCTGGATCACGGATTTTATCGATTTTTTCCACTTTGGTGTGTGTTGGTTAATTAAAACAAAAAATAATAATAATAACAATAATAATAATGATAATGATAATGACAATGATAATGACAATGATAATGATAATAATAATAATAATAATAATAATAATAATAATAATAATAATAATAATAATGATGATAATAATAATAATAATAATAATAATAATAATAATAATAATAATAATAATAATAATAATAATAATAATAATTTAATAAACTCCCAAGAATGGGGAAGGTTTAAAAGGTAAATCTAGATATCACATTAATTAAACAAAAAAGAGGCCTGGGAGGTTCCTCGCATGGACAGATGAAAACATAGTGATATCATATATAATCATTGATTACAATGTAACTCAATGGTGGAATTGCAATGGTAAGTTTTAATCATTCTCCTAAACAGTCAATCATATTCCCTTCAAACTTGTAGGTGATGTACCTTTGGTAAATTTATTCCAAGTTTATTTCCAATCTTATGCTTCAGTGATATTTTACGACTTTTTGTTTACTGCTTTCCAAGCTAAAAAATCTCTAAAACCGCCAGGCCAAATGCTTTGAAATTGCATACAGGATCTTCTGGGAATCCGCAGATTTTGATCTGTTCAACGAATGGTCTGGCAATTTTTTTTTTTTTATGTTTGGGTGGATCTCTCTCAAGTTTGTTCAAATGGTTATAATCCATTGATTTGGAAAGCTATATCAAAATTTCGGTTCATTTTTCACCAAAAATACTGAAATATCTCCCAAACCGCTCTGCTAATTGCTTGCCTGAGAATATTTCTGAAGTCCACCAGACATTAATTTGCTATGGAGGCGGCTGTACACTAATTTCTGATGTTGTACGAGTTTCTTTTTATTACTTTGTTTTTTATTTTTTTTTTAAATTTCTATTTCTATTTTTTTTTCTTTTGTATTTTTTTTTTTTTTTTGTATTTTAGCTATTTTTAAATTTATATTAAAACCATAACCCTGATTGTTTTGAAACACTTTAAAATGTATCTTGTGGAAGGGCTAAGCAAACTGTTTACCAGGTGATGATAGTTTGGACCCCTGACTTCAATGCATTTTTCAATTCGGGTATGGGTCGATGCATGCATAGATGAGTTAATTACTATATGCGTCTATGGGGAATACAGTGGGAAGTCACCTCATCTACTTCTTCTGCAAAAGTGTCATCATTTTTACTTAAAACTTGGTGAAGATGTACCTGCAATGAATTTGTACCGAATTTGTTCATATTGTGGAAAAATTGTTTAAAAAATCTGCACCCAATTCGCGTAGCCAATCGCATTGAAATTGCATGCAGACACTTCAAGAAACCCCAAACTTTAATTTCTACCAACAGCTTTTTTATCTTTCTCAAATAATTGTGACTTTTTTTCTCCAAAACTATTACTCAGATGAGTACTTGATGGAAATGTGGCCTGTGGGAGGTTTGAACAAAAGTAGTGATACTCTGACTCTAAACAATTTTTGATACGAGTACTTGTCACGTGATACATGGAGTCCTGTTTTTTTTTCTACTTCTAATATACCGCAAGCTATATTCTCTTCAAATATGAAGCGTAACATGACCATGTGTACCTGCTCACTTGTAAATGCTGCAGGCTTCAATATGTGGGACAAACCCAATGCTCATTCAAGAGGAGAATGAGTGAACATTTCCTTTATATCATGCATAAAGATGTAAACCAACCACTGGGCAGACACTTTTGCCTTCCAAACCACTCAGCAACAGATCTCAGGCTCGTTATACAGATCCTGGAACATATCCGCATCCCCCTGAGATGTCACGTACACTGTCTCTCAGAGTCGAAAGAGAACGACATTGGATGCACCAGTTAAACACTACAGAACCCTTAGGCCTTAATGTTATGGGTAGATAGACTTACTTGCCAAGTATTATGCTAAATATTTGGTTATGATTCTATCTACCCGCACTTAATCTCTTTGACAACCTTTCTTCAAAGTTTGGCCTTAGGAACAGTGTAAAGCTCCAATCGCTATCAGTCTTATACTCCCCTTATTCCACTGAATATGGAAAGCCATTTCCTTTTAAGGCTGAAAAACAGGCCTTGTACACAGAGCTTACTCTGTGCATACCAACCGCCATTCAGGTCTTACTCTCGTGATGCCTTCGTTTTCTGAGACGTCACACCAACTCCTTAAATCCAACAGTTGCCTGGTAGTCTCAGTCTGTGTCGTGACGTATGACCACCATGATGTTGACCTAACGTTAACTTGCAACGCTACCCCTGCCTATAAAAGCAGTGGGACACGGTGATCCTAACTGCCACTGGTGAGTATCACTCGATACGAAACCGGTCTGGCTTTCTCTCCTAGTTTTGGTTCCCCGTCCCTGGTCTTGCCGTTTTTTACATTTTTATTACAATCTAGCTTAACTCGATCGCCACTAAATTGTTAACCATGAAGAACCATCATTGGGGGACCTATAACGATGTTTAAGTCAGGTGTAATCGACAAACGCACAGTTTAAGAATGCTTATGACAAAGATACCAAATGTTCATGCATGTATATACCGTTTTCGTCCAAGCTGTGGAACAGATATACATGAACTTCAAAAGTGATGTACCTTGTTAGAGTCCTTGTCACACATATTTAAATTAAAAGTATCATGATTTACCATTGTTTACTTGCTGATTGTAGGGGTAATATTGAATCTGACAAGGATAGTCATTCCCCACCAAACGGTCTCTTGGATGTCTTGATATACCAGACGACGAATCTAACTGATATGTCCAGTAACATTCAGGTCAATATATGCCTGACAAGTTCAACTGTTTATCAGTGATTTGAGGGTTCTGTCGGAAATTAAATACTACAGATAAACCACATAGATTTCCTTCCATGTTTTAAAGGGACATTTCCAGCATTTTCGAAGTCGCTTGTCAATGGCTTTGAATTTCACGCATATACTTTTATATCAGGTTTGGGCATATTTTAGCCTTAATGTTAAGGTCAGTTGAGCTCATGCTGTTCACAACAGCCTTCTTGTTCAATTGTTAAGAACCGTACATGCAAAGGGCATTTGCAAACTGCAACAATGTATCCATTGGTAACCAGCAAATTGATATTTATGTCTAAACTGTGTCTGCAGCCTTGCTTTAAGGAGTCTCCGGAAACCCCTTCAGAGTTCTACATGGAGTGATAATGTATCAAGTAAACAGGAACTTTTATAAATACAGTTGACCATCATGTCGACATATGTTTGCGTGCAGCGACAGTCTGTTTTATGGACACATTAACTATTACTTGTATTGAGCGACAGATGGCTCATTCATGATATCTACATGTGTGTGCAGCATACAGTATTTATTATCCGATACTAAAGTACATAACGCCTGTAGCAATAGGCACATTCACTCAAACACTTACAAAAGTTGAAATCAAACTTTTTTCTGTGATACACATTTGGTAACAATGACATGAGTTAACGGCAAAATATTTAATTTAATGCGTTTTATGCACAGTTTGGTCTACAATGTTCGCAGTACTGTTGATGGCGTCGCCAGCCTTTGATTATTGTTTTGCCCACTCAACTACTCAACATTTTTGCCAAGTTTCGTGCTGTTTCATAATAACATTTTTAACATTAGTCGTTTAACAGTCCACAATTATTTGTGTGTAAATGTAAATTTGGCTTTTAGCGCTTCCGACACTGCACAGTAGCTTTCCAAAAGTTCTACGCTGCAATGATTATTTTAGAGAAGCAGCACCATGGCATCAATAACATGGCACCATGAACGTTATTGACTTCGCATCTAGGATATTGGCCCAAAAGCACCAAAATCATGCAGGTACAGAGGATGGGCAGAATTTCCTCTGAGTCCGAGACGATTAGACAGGCGCATGATTCACAATAACATTCAAAGCTATTCTGAGTGCCAACCAAATCGAAAGCCTATGAGTTGCCACCAATGTTTTCCGACGGTGGGCTCTCTTTCTTTCTGCAGGGGAAGTTTACATTCTTGAAATAATAATCGTTTAAGGCAACTTAAACACAAACACACCATCTCCTGGAGGACTATGCACTGATTAGAGCATGTCAATTTCACACTCCAAGACCCAGACTAATGCCATGTAGTTATACATGAATATAAACATCACGCTGACAGGTATTTTGATTCCTACCAACCACGTGATATGCGGTAAAAGCTGTACACACTGTTGTACTTTTGTGGGTGCACCCCAAGGACAGGGCCCATTATCTTTACACAATGTCTACAAAGGTTAGAATGGGTCTCGGATTCTAGAGCAATATAAGGCAGTGACAGAGTGTACGGGGGGGGGGGGGTAAGTGGACTAGACCAATATACAAACAAAAGGTATGTTGCTGGCGCGTATATCTGAATGGTACTGAAAACCCAAGAGCAGCTGGGTGATGGAGGGGGTGGAGGTGCTGGAGCATAAATGAGAAGGGTAAAGTCTTCCAGAGCTGTGTTGGTATACACCACTTATATGATAATTTCCGTCCTTGTAGCCTCATAAGGAAGAAACAATTGTATCTGGCAAGCCATTCCTACAATTTGTTTTCGATTTATGAAGGGGCAAATGTGTGTTTTTCCAAGAAATTACTTTCTTTGACTGAGAATCCACAACTTTATGACAGAGCAAAGCAGAGCTTATCTAAAAATATGAAGACAGATTCCCTGCAAATTTATTTTTTGGTTGGAATAAAGCTGATAAATTTCAGTTGAAACCAATAGTCCCATGGGAAATATACATTTTTCTTCTTCGTTATTGCCGCCTTATTTTTTCATTTTCAATGGTTTTCTTTTGGAAACTATACTTCCAGAGTATGCTTTAGTGATTAATGCCAACCGTGAGTGCGTTGCAAACGTACCCTGCACTAGAAGCACGTACAATACATGACTCAATGTGTTGTACATGCTGCCAATGCATGAACCTGAAGTGTTACTCCCTTTTCTTTCATCATAACATGACCAAGATAAAATTAATAAAAACACCTATACAAGCCCCCAAAGTGTTGGTTTCATCATTCCCTGTCTCGACCGAGCTACATGAATTTGTTGCTTGATCAGTGTGCATCGTCTACACCCCCCCCCCCATCTGTGGGTTATTTTTCCAAAATAAGGATTCAGATAAAGAAACCGGAACATGATACCTTCTACAATGCTTCCATGGATCTAGGCTTACATGTACATGTACATCTTTTTGGATATTATCACAGCAATCCATGAAACGGCAATCTGCTATTACAGGGCCACCTGTCAACTGTGTATTTGGACTTCCGAATCGAAACTGATTCCACATTTTTACAACACCTGTTCATATATCAACGGACAATGAATACCAGGCCATTATATGATACGGCCATGAGCAGCAAAATTATTCATATGAAAAAGCTATTTTTGAGGGCAATAATTGTACTTTTAAGGTCCAAGCATCGACTAGAACACAATCATTTGGAAGGTGAAAGGATATAACATACTCCAGCCTTTAATGTTTAAAATTAAGTTTTAGCCGGCCTGCTTTGAAATAGAGTGACTTTTGAACGTCAAGGTAGTTTGCTATAATTCAAACATTGCTACCAGATGGCGCAGCAAGCATGTAAACACATTTGGTGTGTATGAAAAGCGTAAGTAGCTGTGAACACTAACTCCCCACACTGTCTAGTGGCCTGTGGATTTTTATCATTTCTGTTTGCACCAACATTGTCGAGATCTTCATCTGACAATGAAGCGAATATGTCAAGTATATTGTGTTCTGGAACATCAACGGGCACACGCAGTATTTACCATGGTTCATAATTCATAGCAATAGCTGGTATCAGTAACCCATATGTCGAGTTCATGTATGAAAGCAACATTACTCGTTGTGTTTATATTTAATAAATTATATTTGTTGAAACCAAGTTCATTGGCTGTGTAAATTATCACACATTCGTGTTCTCTGTAGGGTACCACTTCAAAAAACCATAGTCTAAGAGTCCCATGAGGAGCCCAAATGGCCAACAGGCTGGTGCACCTGTAGCAATTGTGAAAAATTCCATATGTGATATAAAGCTTTTCCCACTGATACTGTAAAATGATTGATTTTACTTGTATTTATTTAGCATTCATCAATATTGAATGTAGAAGAATTTGGGAAATTCTAGGTATTATGCACGCGTAACTTTATGGGGTTTTTTTTCTGAGACTGCACAGTGCCATTATAGAGTGGGGCACATGTTATTGTTTACATGAATTTACCCATAATTCCTGGTCATACTGCTGTTCCCGCTCTCTTTTTTTTTTGTAAGGTGAAAAATTCCCACAGAGTGTATTACCTTGTTTTTCACCTGTTCCCCAGGCAAGGATTTCTATTGGACGACACTGTCTTAGCACCCGGGAATAAATATTTCAGGTTCTGCTCTATCGTGGTCCTTGGTCTTACTGTTTGCCGGTGCTTTAAGGTGCAGCTCTGCTTCACTGTTTTCTAAAAACAGATTTACGTAGCCGCATCGAGGAGTTCAGGGGATCTAGACTTTTTCTGTTTTGATTTGTCTTGGCATTTGGGAGATCTTGATTTCAACATGTAGCCAAAGAGTTCTCTGAAGTTTGGGCTTTTTATAATTTTTATAATTTTTCCGCGGAGTAAAGTTTATTATTTCGGCTAGGAAATCCATGGTGGACTCGAGGTTTCCTATTTCGTCTTGGCTGTTAAACTGAGAAACGTTGGTCACAGAATCCTCCATTTTCTGGCTTATATTCTTATGATTCCCCTCATTTGTGTCCTTCTTATGTAAGCTTAATTTTTATAGGGATCTGGCTGCCTAATTCACGACCAGAAGGATTTTAGGATAAATGTAACGTAGGGAGAGGATTCGTCCAATCATTTTTATGGAGACCCGTGCACTTTCCATAATAATGTTTGGCGATATTTTGCTAAAAGAAATGCACGTCTCAGTAATAAAATGTTGAAACCAGATTTAATTGCTGAGGACTTGGGAGAAGTTTGATAAAGTTAATAAAATGAAACTGTATTTAAATAACGAGATAAGTTTACGCTGAAAAGGTTTAATTTTGCGACATACAAATCGTCACAAGATTAGGTTCAAGATGTGTGTATAATTGGACAAGTAGGGTTCCGGTTTTTTTTTTTTTTAAAGGTTGATTAGGAGAACTTTTGAGTTGCAAACTGAATGTATTCGTAATGTCATGGCCCAGTGGTCTGTAAAAGTTTTTAGGGGAAGCTTGAGATTTTTTCTGAAAAGCCTTGGGATTGGGATTTTTTTTCCTGTCAAGCTATAGTAGATTGTTCTGTTTAATTGATGAGAAGACATTCACTAAGTCAAAACTCCTTTCCGTAATATAGAACATTGAAATCAGAGGTTTGTAGATTTGCAAAAAATAAATTGAATCACATGTGATAGTTGAAAACATTGAAATAAGTTGTGCGACATAAGTATGTATTAGCTTAAATTTTGGAAAAGTAGTGAGATGGGGTAAGGAATTCTCCTGCGTAGTATCATTCCTGTAAAACAAAAGCAATAGTCTATTTTGGTGGCTTGTTTGCAATGTTGGAGTGCATTCTGATGTAAAAACGTTTCACAAACTATCATGAAGTCAAATACTTTGAGACAGGCTTTGATAGATTTCAAGGATCAGTTGATCAAACCCGTCAGGTTATATAATCCATTCAGGCGACCAGGTTTGCGTTATAGGAAATGAATACAAAGCATGCTTTAGTTTAAATGTTCGACTGCAGGAATTTTAAGCATTTAAATTCAGATTTTGCCCTTTGATTAAAATAAGAAAGCACTGTCACTGATAAGAAGTATTTTCCACATGAGTTTTTATGAATACACTGGGGTTCTGGGTCTGGTATGACAGCCAATGTATTTTTTGTCACTTCAACATGTCCTCTGTTACTCTAGATTACAAAAGGTAACCTTTTCGGAATTTTATCCTTTGTTTTTGGCGAAATTCTAAAGTTTGAACCTGTTAATTTTGTATGTCTGTATGCTGGTGACTGGACCAAGTCCGCAAAGTGATTACCTGCATGTGCACCACGGCAAAAATGTCGGTTGTATGCTCTATGGTACGAGAGAGTTTTATAAACATATTTTATTTAGTTGAGTGGTTAGCTTGTAACAAGGATGTTAATCAGATCCCACATTCCCTGGTACTTACAAATCCAGGATTTTGAGTTTTCCGGCCTGGAGGGAAACTTGACCTGGTCAATCACTGTGGCAGTGGGAACTTTAATTATAGATATTTTTCTTTGGGGCGGTGATTGGTACACACCACCTGGTGCCGTTTTAAAAATTGATTTTGCAGACGCACTTAGCGGATGGCAGTCTCCTATGTTTAAACATTTCATTACAAAAAACACACACACATTTCAGTGACAGACACACTCACGCAATGTTTATCCAAATATTGTTTTCAGGCGACAGAGTAGTTCTACAGTTGCAGTGAGTTGTACTGTTTGAAGTCCAACTCCTATTGGCTACTCCTTGGTTACGGTTGGGGGGGGGGCGGGTATAGTGAGTTGTACATTTCCGGGATGCGTCGCCGCCCTACGTCGCACTGCTATTCAGGCTTCCCATTGGTTACTTCGTAGTTACGGGATAACATCATAATACAAATATTAACCATTGTTCAAGAACAAAAACATAGAATCTTACCCTTAAATTTTCCATAAACCTACATGCAAAAGAAGCAGAACATTTTTAACAGGAGCCTTAAATCAATTATGAGCCCTCAAAGTAAAGTCCTGACGCATCTGAAATACCGGGTGTACTGAGGGAAAGGGACCAGCATATATGTTGGATAAAACGGAAAAATCTATTAGAAATGTCTGGACCCGGTGAGAGTCTGTGTGTGAATAGAATAAGGAAGCCGTTTAGAAAGGGATAATCATTCTCCAACCTTACTTTGTTTATGACTAAGCCAATGAAGACAATATAGGTGATATAGAAGATCTTATTTTTTCTCAGGTACTGCCGTATGAGCAGGGATTCCACACGACTATTCACGGCAAACAAAGAGGCGTTGAATGATGTACAAAACTTTTGGGCATCAGACCAACTCTGCCTTTTTATTTCCCAGCTATCCAGACTCACAAATGCTGATCTCTTGCAGTACACAAACGTAAATATGGCATTAGAACTTCTGAGCAAGCATTGAGGAATATGATAATTTAAGACGTCCATATCTGTTTTATGGTTAATAAAGATGTCTATTTTACCTCGATGAGCCGGTCTTATTTGGATTCTAATGATATCCCGAATCTTAAATGATTCCAAGACAGGATTTGTGTTAATTTGAAACTTAATTTTTGTCTGACGCAATGCACTCCATGACCAGAGAATCCTTGGAGTTCCATTGATGACGTAACTATATATTTGTATATCATAACACAACTTGAATGTGTTACTGAAGATATATTCAGTTCTTTCTGAATAGGTATCAGATTGAAATGTGAAATTTCATACATTTTCACCAAATATAAATGTGCTATTTTGAACTTGGTGCAGTAATTTTATATGAATACAACGCATTCTTAACTGCTGATTGATTTCATGTGTAGCTGGTTGTG
Source organism: Hermodice carunculata (assembly GCA_964020975.1). NCBI lineage: Eukaryota > Metazoa > Annelida > Polychaeta > Eunicida > Amphinomidae > Hermodice > Hermodice carunculata. The sequence continues at coordinate 8,535,319 of OZ026626.1, read as the reverse complement.
TAATATAAAGCTGGGTGCACTTCAACGTATTGAATGGTCTCACAGAGATAAACAAAGAAGCTGTCTCCCAGGCAAAACAGGTTTGGAATATGAGTGATAATTCCCCTTCGGTAAAAAATGTCCCCCCCCCCTCCTATGCTGATTTTCATCATGTCCTTTTAAACAAATAACATAACAGTGTAACAAAAAATACGACTCAATGAGCTTACTGTAAAATGCAGGTACAGTGTGCGTCTGAAATGAAATGCTACTACTGAGATGGAACACTGCACATCGACTTTGTGTCAAAGGATGCGAAGAAAGGAAAATTGGGAACTGTTGCAGAGCAAAACACCCTTTAGATGCATGAACCAACAAGGTTTGCCACAGACCTTCATGTTTTGATAAACTTTTGACCTTCAAACTTCCGTTTTATCCCAAAATATTGGGCCTGGTGCATATTTGAAGTATTCCTTTGCACTTTGTAGTCGTTACTTTTATCACAACATCCATCAAAGTTTGAGATTCATATGTAAAGCAGATAATAGCGATCAGCTGATCAGAGGAGATTAAAGTTGTCTTTGTCGGGGAAATAAAATGCTGACAAAATGGTCCTATTTTGATAGTTGAGCCATCATTGCCTTCATTAACAAACATGAATCCACCGAATTTACACCCTTGTGTCGTAGTGCCAGTCCAATTAAATTTAACAAGTTGTAATTGTATATAATACCCATGGCGCGTGGTGAAGGTTGCCATGCCACGTGCCAGTCTGTCATCACAGGGAAAACATAATTGTGCCAGATGTAGGTCTATCACGTGATGTTGTCTTATTCGATATATGTGCAATTTGTCTGCAGAAAAAACCCTATAAGTGTAAACACTGATTGTTCCCAGACCTATCCCTACTATTGTTGGATATTGTACGTCAATAGTAACACAGGGACCAAGTGTATATGACACACTCTCCAACTTGTTATGTCGCTCAGCATGCATCACTTTTGATGTGATGAATTGGTTATGTCTGAAGCCAGTAATTACGGAGATAGCTAATGGAGACCAATATATCATGAAAAAGTATTGATGCAATAGAAGTTGTGCATCGATAGAAGTGCATCTTTGAAAAACTATCAACGAACTCTTCATTACTGGAACAAGAAACGTGAAAGCCAGAAGTGCTGACCTATGTTTGGTTACTTCATTTGTAAGAATGTTTTCCACATACCGCCTTTTTGGGGTGAATTGATAAAATACAGCAATCAATACAATTTGGTGATCAGGCGTAGACCAAAGGCGGATATTGAACGGAGCATCCATGTAAGGCTGGTTGTGATTTCTTAAAATTCCACAAAAGAAAAATCTGCTGAATTTGTGATTTTCTACGATACCTTAATAATAAAAAACTACCTGTGCATATTTTTCTCTGACTCCCAACTTCAATAAAAACGATCAGGGGCTATAAATTTAGCTGTTTTTCTAAATGCATAGCTAGGTATGAACTGTTGTAACTGCTGTTTTACTACCGAACAAAGTCTTTTTGGAGCGGAACTAAAAGTTTCTACTTGTACTACCATTAATCAAAGATTGACTGGCTCACTGAATTAGTAAATGTAAACTAACAATTTGCTAGTCGCAGTATCGTGACGTCTGAACTTTGTATAGCCTTTTGTGCTTTTGGAGCAGCTGTACAGCAATAGTTTTGCATCTCGAAACTTAGAAAATGTATATTCAATGCAATTATAATGTTACTACTCGGGCACTGGTTTAGTGTGATGATGTCCTGTAACATGTGCTGGTCTATTGAAAGGATGTCTTGTAACATGTGCATTGTAAAGAATATAGTTGCCTTTACAGCCAGGTTAGAGCCTCCATACATCTCTCGTCATCCTTAAACCCACATTAATATTTATGGTCTGCTTACTTGCATTCAGCAGAAGCACGCCTACATGACCAACATTTGCTCTCTGGCTAAGGCCAGAGACACAACCCACGACTGCATCATAAAGATTGGAGGTGAAATGTTGCACAATATATAATTAAGAAACAATGATTATTATAGTGAAAATATAAACTTGTTGTCTGGCTTCATAATAAATAGGCCTAATACCAAGTTAAGTGGAAGACAAGTCCTTGCCTGTGTATTAATAGGTCAACTATAAGGGTCTAGAGCAGACTCATGATGCACTAGGAAAAGATATTTTGCGTGTCACGGAAGAATACTTTTGACTTGATGGTGAGGGATGGGGTGGCTATGGGGTCAAAAGGTCTGACATTAAATGCCGTTAAGTAAGACAAGTGATATGGCCCCTTAACTAACCAGTCCCATTCCCTTAGGTATCTGATTGGGAATCCATTTAAGGTAAACAAATGGTTTATCACATTTATACCAGATGGAAGCACTGTCTCACAAAACATGGGCGCATCCATGATCCTGACAATTTCAGTTTCATTTTCATTTGTTTTTATGAAACAACAGTGCGAAAAGAGTGGTCCACGGCTTACCATAGACCACACTTGTGGCTCTATATTAAGCAACAACTTCCCTAAGCATTCAGGATGATTAAGGCTCAGAGTGCACCGAGGAAAGCTGTTGATCAGGGTTTAATTGTCACCTTAAAACCTCTTTGCAACATTCATTCAAATTGTTCATTCAAAGAGTAGGATAATAGATCCTGTTCTGGGTCAAGGACACAGTTGGCTTGTATCTATGATAAAGTTAATAATATACAAGCTCAGTCAAACAGAATCAATAAATGTGCCAGTAGCATTAGGACTATATCATGATGGTAATGTGGCAACGTCTGTACTTTGTGTGCAAATTAGGTGATGATCTCCCCACCCCACCCCCCGTCAAATGCCGTTTACCATGACAAGTGCCATGGCCCCTCAGGTGGTGCGTTTTCGGGTCAGTAAAGGTGTAAATATCTTAAAGATGACACATTAGTACCCTAAAATGACTAGAGAGATGACATTTCTTCACAGCAAACCTGTAATTTGAAGGCAGATGTAGGAAAAAACGTATTTAATGAGTTGGTGTACCTTGCCCGGTGGCCATATTGAATTCTGTATTACGTAGTCACTACCCCTCTTAAATGGTGGTTTCATATGATTCTCTGACCACGAAAACATTGGTATAGACACAAATTTTATCTTGCTAGCAATCTTTGAGATATTGCTAAAAAGCTGAATCTAGGTACTGGTCGCCATAATTTGCATACTTCATGAAATCCTCAACAATGACTCACGGTCATCAACTGCATTCTCAAATGGGACTACCAGGGCTACCGGAATCTGCAAAGAAAAAACTTTATCCGCCAGATCCAGGTTCACCACAAAAAAGGCTTATGCCACCCCACCCCCACCCCACCCCCTCCCGACAATTAGTATTGCAAAATTTAGAACCTGCATGAAACATGAACCAGAACTTATAAAGATTTTATGTAGCTTCAGAAGTGACTAAATGTAAGGTATATGGGCATGTACATAAAAAAAATAAGGCCAATTGAAAAAGTTGTATTTGGAAAAAAAGGTTCATATGATTTGGCACAGATGGCGGTCTGACAACAACTCATAACAGACCAAATAGGGAATATTTTCTTGGACAAATTAGAATTAATGCTGCGGACCAGGCAAACCCTGATGCTTTTAGATCCATCTGCTGAGAGAAATATCCTTACTCAATAAAACTGGATTGTACTTTTTGTATACTTTATTATGAATGGTAACATTGGCAACAAAAAATCGGAGGACTCTGCTGCAACTTTAAAAATGCAATCATTCGAAGAGCCAAGAGATCTCTTATTTTGAAAATATAATGATTCATTTATCATGCTCGCCCTTTATACCTGCGATCTAGCCTCAGTCCTCAGCCAGGCGAGCAAGTAGCATATAGAAAATACAGAATGGGTAGCCCATTCAGGATAACATTGGGATCACGAGTTGTTGGATTTTCATGTTTTTGTGTGGCACAGCCTTGCCAAAGCATGAAAAAAAAAAAAAACAAAAAAAAAACAAACAAACAAACAAACAAAAAAAAAAAGAAAAAACGAGTGATCCCAAGGTTATCCCCAATGGGCCACCCATACTGGATTTTCTTTCTCCTATGTCTGCAAAGGGCAAATACGCACCAAATCCAGATTCTATTGGAGAAATAAGTTCAAAGACAACGCAATTTTTAAAGTGGGAGGAGTCGGTATATTATCAAAAACACCACGGCCTTTCATTGGCGTGTCTATGACTTGCAGCTAATGGGTGACACGTCAAATGAATGATTATAATTGCAACTTTATCCTTCATACCCATGTGGAATACCACGTTCAGGATAAGCTACAGATATAGGAGAAAAGCGACTACCATCGGACCTGTGTATGATGATTTTCTCCCGATGCTTCACTGTCCTCTGCCTCACAGTCACCTAAGAAAGCATATGCCAACATTTGTGGTATGGAAAATGGGTAACATATGTTTGGACTTGCAGCCTATGCAAAACAATGGATCTATCCTTTTCATGATTAAGATATTTCTCACGCCACAAGACAAGGCAGAGAGATTTGATAGTCATTAAACTAAACTTTAATAATTGACCAGCTACAGAGGCTACGATGTCATTTTGACAACGAAGAACTAATGGCTGTCGTAATAAGTGGAAATGAACAACAGTTTTCAACAATGTTAAAGAAGCTGCATCAAAAATTTGAGTTAACAAGACTATCCACCTTCAAAAAGCTTCAGTGATCAAACAAGCAAGGTCCAATCTAGAAGTTCAAAGCGGACATACCAAAAACTTTATATTCTTATATATAAGTCAACGAATACGAAATGCAGTATGCAGGAAAACATCTCTCTCTTGACTTGAGACAGGTACCAACAATTTATGAAATGAGGCAACGCATTCCTTATCTTAAAAATCAAGTAATGCCTGCTTTGCATTTTCAGCAGAGGAACTAAGGAGGTGCTGGCAACGGTGACAACGGCAGCAATGTCAATATTAAAGCATTTTTTATTGATTTGGAATAATCATCCTGTGCTAAGCTATACATGGAAATCAACTAAACTTATTCAGGTATTGGCATTTTGATATTGATATTATCTTAATTCGAATAGATATGTAAATACTAGTGTCTGGATAAATTTACATTGCGCTTGTTTTACTAAAACGTAATGAAAGTAAACGCAGCGTATTTGGATTATTTAATGGGTAGTAGCATTTCCTGTTGAAAGTTATAATTGGGAAAGGTAAATAGATCTCCAAAGATGTTCCAGTAATCTGCTCTCACGCATTTTCCTGAAATGACCCATGAAAAAAAGGTTAGAAAGAAATTTTTACCATTGTGAATAATAATCTATAGATCCAGATGAAAAGAATTGATACAGTGTTTTTGTTGTCTGCTCAGTAGACACAGAAAGTTGCGATGTGGTAGGCCTCTCATGGTCTGGTATAGCAACCAACAATGACGAGGATGATTAAACAAGCGAGTAGCTTTTGCAAAAAAAAAAAAAAAAAACTCCCGGACTGTTGGCTATTTGCCTGCATTAACGAAGCTGGTTAGGGTGATGCTAAAGAGAAGTGTTCTTTTTTTCAAATTTGGAATGCTTCAAAACACACAAAAAATGGGAGCTAGCAATGAAATGGATACACAATATTGGCACAGGCCACATGGTTGATAAGTTTGACTTCAACAGAAAAGCTCTCGTGAGGACCATTTCATTAAGGATGATTTGGGAGATGATATCCAAAACTGTGTTGCAGAACTACCAGAGCAAAAATAAAAGTGTGCCGTACCCACCTACAGTCTGTTTCCACAGACATTTAAAAAGGGTCAATGAGAGAGTTGGTGCGCAGGACAGTGCTTTCAAAAGAGGGAAGAGCACATTTAACAGTGAAAAGTACCAATTTAGAACATTCTGACTCCCGTATGTAGCCATTGTAACCTAGTATCTCATTTTCCGCCATAATCCTTCCATAATCCCAGCGTGATAAATGAACAATCAAGTTTTTTACTGTATTTGCCTTCTTCCAATATGGCGCTGTAAACAGTCTTTTTCACATTTCTCTATCTGCTGAGCATGGGGGGGGGCGCTTTAGGCGCTGACATTAATTGGAGTCTGACGTCAGACTGCCAGCCGTGTTTTAATCAAAATGTCGATCTCTGAACTGCTAAATTTTATTCTTACTTTGCCTAAAAGGATAATGTTTTAATAAGAAGAAATGAAACAATAAAGTACGATACAAAAAAACAGTCTAAATGAAAATGTGTGCTTTGGAAACGTTGGGATCCTTTTTCTATTCATCACAAGAGCTTCAGAAACATTCAAGGAGATGCAAGTTTATGTAAATGAATAATGGAAATATTACAGAAATACACTGACAGTGTAAAGTATGGTCCAGATAAATTGGGGCTCTAGTATCAACCTGGGGAATTATAAAATGCTGGTACATATTTTAAAGAAGAATCCAGTGATCCTAATGTTTTTAAAGAATAGTTTCTAAATTTAAACTGTAACCATTTAAGAATATGTCAGTGCATTCATGGAGAGCTAACTGACATTGAGTATCTGCACACGGCCATACCACCATGGAAAAATTATGTATGTTGGAGTTACTGCAAAATTTAGGGCGTTCTCAGTCTTACTTTAGGTGCTAAAAGTACCACAACACTCATGGTAAGGGCGACTCTTAAATTCAATTCATACGGACTTTGTACCACCATGAAATAGAATAGTTACACTCAATGGCGGTACATGTAAGGTAAGTTAAAAGTACGCTATGCCTGCATTATTATAACATACGAACGTCAAGCAGGCCTACTGATCTCATCGTTCACAGATATTCATACGAATGTGTTTCCTCATAAAAGCACATAGCTGTGATAAGCGACCTGAGCTTATTTCATATTGCCAAGAACAAGAATATGCTCTTATCATAGAAGTATGCCAGGAAAAAGTTAAAAGGGCATGACTCATGGGCTGTTGATACCAGGTCGATGCCTATTACCTAGGTGTCATTTAGTATTAGTGGATTCTCATTGGGTCTCAATTCAGCAAGCAGGGCCTACAAAATTATACTGTGCGTGAAAAAGGTTCTTGCGTATATTGTTCTAAAAATTCAGTGGAAATTCTGGGGAATACTTTAAAACAAAACCGTTTTCGAACAACAAAACTCACACCAGGAAAAAACCGATATGGTGATTATTTTTCCAGCGGAAAGGCAATTTATATGTAGCAATATCAGTCAATAAGGCAACAGGAAATTAAACATGAAACTTGAGAATTCTGAACCCGCTGCCTTTCTGTTAGAGGTATTGTTACCAAGTGATAGATTACTTCAATGGTTTATTTGAAAAAACCATATTGCTACACAACCATGCAGCATAAAGGTAGAAAATGCAAGGAAGCATAAATAGAGCTTCTCCTTCCCTTTCTTAAGATCGAATCCATAAGTTTAACTAGGCAGTGAGGTGATTTGTAAAAGGAGGATTTGCTTTGTCTCTTTATGCATTGCAGAAAAGATATTATGAGCAGTCTAAACGGAACACTACAGAAGCCCAATGAGAACCACGAAAATATTCTTTAAAAACTCGTAAGTACGACTTTATCTCCAAATAACGACTTTTTTGTCGTAATTACGACCTTTAAAACTCATAACTACAGGTTTGTCTCGTAATAACGAGCTTTTTCATAACAACGAGTTCTTGGAACTGGAAATTGCGATTTTTGATATGCTTTTTTTTCAAAACTAAAAGTAACTTTTTTTTTCGTATTTTCGAGTTTTTGAAACTCGAAATTGCGAGTTTTTGTCTCGTAATTATCAGGGTTTTTTTTCGACTTTCTAAAATGCCAAATCTCCGACAATGATATTAACAGCGTGCCAACAGAGTCACAAATGCGAACTATATAGGGTATTGATATCTAAGTCTGCAAACTAAACTGATGAGCTTTAATATTTTTTGCAAGTGTCGAAATTATCAGGACCTGGTTCGCTGCATACTTAATAACATAAATGCACAATGTTCAAAACGTGAATGAAAAAGGCATACGTTTATATTATGATACGTTAAAACGGTAAAATGTTTTGTTTCATGGTGTTAATTTTTAGATTACAAGTAAGGTCAATATGCTTCACATTTGTTCACGCTTATGACACAAGCTTTCAGGTCAAGTTGATTAAAATTTGCGAAGTATATATTAAGATTTGATTGTAACAGCAACCTTCTTGCCTGTCAATATAATTGTAAAAATTCTTTCAAACCGTCAAATAAACTCTTCAAAGAATTTCAGACCCTCATATAAGACACTTCAGCTCTACCTCGTTTTGGTAACTAATTGGCATAATTGATGCTAATCACTGGAATTTAACAGCATTGCAAATGAATAATTTATCATAATGTGGCATAACAGGTATCAGTAAAGGTTCTGACATCCCAGAACATGAAGAACCCGTGTGATAGTATTTAAAAACAACCATCAGCATTCATAAGTCTAAAGTGCTTCAGTTTTACTTTCACTGTAACCTTATGATTGACCTTCTATCACAAATGCGATGCTAGAAAAGCGTTCGCAACGTGTAAAATGCTACAGATGTATGCATTACACATAGTTCTGTCTCATATCATTCAAAATTTGACCAAATAGTTACAATGTCCCCTGGTGAATGGTAGGCCCACCTAGTCTAGCAAGAGAATGCCAAGTATATAGACAATAATGAAGTAAATTTTAAATTTAAAGTTCTAGAATCACCACAAATTTAACAAATTTTAGTTCAGGCACGTATCGTGAACATTTTGCTTCATGTACTACAGAAGGTAATGAATAATTTTTGGGGAAATGACACATATTTTGGTTTTAAAAAACACACAAGGAAAAAGGAGAGAATACCATCAAAGAGTGTGGCGATATGGTAGTAGTTTGGACTTGAATGGCAAGGACATACTTGGCTCTATATTTTGAACACGTTTGGTATTTTTCGACATATTGGACAGTTTTTTTGTTTGTTAATTTGTTTTTCACATCAAGTATTGCAATTCACGTCCTTTATTTTAATTTGAGAGGTTTGTCGAATTTTGGTATCAAACATGTCCTTGCAATTGTCGCCAATTGGAAGTCATCAGAAAAAAATATTGTTGCAATAGGTTTTAAAAACTTGTTATAACAAGAATAAAACCTCTAATTGTGACTTTGAGTTTCAAAAACTCTTATTTACGACAAAGAACTTAATTTCAAAAAAATCCTCGTTATCACGAGAAAAAACCTCGTGATTTCAACTTTTAAGATCTCCCTTTTGTGAGAAAATGCTCGTTTTTACGAGAGACAAAGTTGTAATTTCGAGCTTTTAAACTAAGTTCGGGTGGTCTAATAAGGTTTCCATGGAATACATATTAAAGCAGAAAAGAACTTTAAAGTTTAAAAATTAGTTCATCAGATAAAGAGTATATATTTATGTATTCTCCGATGCAACCTTGAAATATAGGGATATACAATATTCCAAGATTTCGAACCAAGACATTTGTATTTTTATGCAACATATGCATAACGATAAAATTACCCATTAGGCACTGTCAGATGGTGCACAATCACAACTTCTGGTTCAAACTGTATATGATGATTTGACTGGATGAATGGTCTAACCTAATATCTTCAGAAAAACATTGCCACATTCACAAATTTCAATCCAACATTGAAAATACAGCTTAATGCAAGAAACGACAGATATTCAATAATTAGCAAAACACTAACATTCATGTTAAAGGTATATATTTGCTTTGGCACAGAAGGTGATATGTGGGTTAAATACCAATACATATGACGCAAACCCATTTATACTATTTACTGCACTGAAAGAATTTTATATCGAGTGAGTTAAAAAAGGATGCTACTCTATGTTTGACGATTATCGTTTGCCAGGGTAAAATTCAAATTGAATGATTCATTGTTGATCACATTACCTAAACATTGTTGCCAGTCAATAGTGACACACCTGCATTAATGACGTGACACATTGACATTTAGACAGAATCAAATGGGTTGGAGCGATGTTTAAGTATACGTCGCTTGTGACGTAAAATAACTTCGACAAATGTAAACAAACAGGGCACACCAGGTAAGCATTGAAAATAGGCCTAGGACATATTTTTTGCGATGAATACCCAATTTAACATAGAATGAACAAACCCTTATGTGGCTGGCGAGTGAGTTCCTATTTTCTCTCACCAAGAATCGTTGTTGGTGGGGAAATCACGAGTAACCACATATCACGAGTAATTGCCCCCACCAACAACGATCCCGTGTGAGAGAAAACAGTTAATATCTCGCAGCCATGTAAATTTTTGGATTGATTTTTTTTAATGTTTTGTGGACAAGAGTATCACAGTTTCAGTTTACAAGTGTCTGGATTGAAATATAACTCAATTTTGGAATTCCATTGTATAAATTTTCCATTACCTTTATAACGTAGTATTAACTGATACAGACATTGAAAAGTCGTTCTTGTCTTTTTTTTTCTCAGGCAGGCATGTTTTGCTCTTTGAAATTTAATCTGGTTCTTTTCTGATACAAAATGTGTCTCCCTGCCACAACTTGTAATGAATGATATAAAAAGGCTTGAAGGTGAGTATATATACTTGATTATATGTGTTTTCAGAATGAAAAGTGTTAATTATAAATTCAAGGTTATGAGATATTTTGGTAAAAGAAAATGGCCATTTTGACGGTTCCAAAAGAAAGACTCTATATTGTGTGCTTCTGTTGTATGCCCAGTCTCACAGTGATCACAGTGATTAAGAGTCTGCAGTTATTGAACACTCAGAAACAGTGGTCACACTCAGTTTGACTATGCAGAATGTACAATGGAGAGTGAAGATTCACTTTATTTTCAATAAGAATATCACTTAGTTTTCAATCACGTGATAGGTCTGTACCTTGCAGAAATAATCGTAATTGGTACAATGTAATTTTCAAAGGATGTGCATATTAGCAGGCTGTTACGGTCAAAGTGTGTGCCAAGTTGTCTCTCATTTCTACAACAAACGACGACTATTTTCTTTACAAAGAGCCTGCACAAATGACAGCTTTGCCAGCCAGGCACAAGTGCATAGCCCTTCCTCAATGTGCACCCCTTTGTCAGTGGGTAATTCTTTTATACACAATTCAATTTTACATCACTTGTCACATAATTCTAATTGACAATCGGGGGGCGGGGGTTGTCAGCCAAAAATATAAGTCAATACGTATTTGGGCACAATATCACATCCATTTGTTGAATAATTACTTCAAAATAAATCCAAGTAAAGAAACTAAAACAGACTGATTTTCCAACAGAAAATCAAATGTCTCCCGGTGGAACACTTACGTCTCTGAATAAGCTACAGGTGATGACAAATTACAAATGACCAAGTTTGCTTGAAAATTACAATCCTATTTTAGCTCTCACCTAGATACATTACTCTAGCAATTTTCATCAAGTTCTTCAAGACTTCTTGCAGAGAAACCAATCTCACATAAGTGACCCTGTGACCTTAAAATTAGGTCAAGGTCACCCAAATACAATCCCAACCTCTTTCTTACCTTGATACATAATCCTACTAAGTTTCATCCAATTCCATCAAGTTCTTCATGACTTATCGCACGGTAACCAATTTCCCATAAGTGACCATCTGACCTTGAAAATTAGGTCAAGGTCACCCAAGTACAATCCCAACCTAGGTCTTGCCTAGATACATAGTCCTACCAAGTTTCATGATATTCTATCCAATTCTTCAAGACTTATCGCATGGAAACCAATTTCACATAAATGACCCTGTGACCTTGAGAATTCCCTCAAGGTCACCCAAATACAATCCCAACCTAGGCCTTGACTAGATACATAATCCTGCCAAGTTTCATCAAATTCCATTAAGTTCTGAATGACTTTCGAACGGAAACCAATTTCACATAAGTGACCCTGTGACCATGAGAATTAGGTCAAAGTCACCCAAATACAATCCCAACCAAGGTCTTGCCTAAATACATAAACCTACCAAGTTTCATCAAATTCCATCAAGTTTGCCATGACTTATTGCATGGAAACCAATTTCCCATAAGTGACCCTGTGACCTTGAAAATTAGGTCAAGGTCACCAAAATACAATCCCAACCTAGGTCTTGCCTAGATACATAATCTTACCAAGTTTCATTAAATTCCATTAAGTTCTTCATGACTTATTGCACGGAAACCAATCTCACATAAGTTACCCTGTGAACTTGAGAATTCGCTCAAGGTCATCCAAATACAATCACATCCTAGGTCTTCCCTAGATACATAAGCCTACCAAGTTTTATTATATCCCATCAAGTTCTTCATGACTTATTGCATAGAAACAAATTTCACATTAGTGACCCTGTGACCTTGAAATTTGGGTCAAGGTCACCCAAATACAATCCCAACCTAGGTCTTGCCTAGATACATAATCCTACCAGATTTCATCAAATTCCATCAAGTTCTTCAAGACTTATCGCATGGAAACCAATTTCACATAAATGACCCTGTGACCTTGAGAATTCGCTCAAGGTCATCGAAATACAATCCCAACCTAGGTCTTGACTAGATACATAATCCTGCCGAGTTTCATCAAATTCCATCAAGTTCTGCATGACTTATCGAACGGAAACCAATTTCACATAAGTGACCCTGTGACCATGAGAATTAGGTCAAAGTCACCCAAATACAATCCCAACCAAGGTCTTGCCTAAATACATAAACCTACCAAGTTTCATCAAATTCCATCAAGTTTGCCATGACTTATTGCATGGAAACCAATTTCCCATAAGTGACCCTGTGACCTTGAAAATTAGGTCAAGGTCACCAAAATACAATCCCAACCTAGGTCTTGCCTAGATACATAATCTTACCAAGTTTCATTAAATTCCATTAAGTTCTTCATGACTTATTGCACGGAAACCAACCTCACATAAGTTACCCTGTGACCTTGAAAATTCGCTCAAGGTCATCCAAATACAATCACATCCTAGGTCTTCCCTAGATACATAAGCCTACCAAGTTTTATTAAATCCCATCAAGTTCTTCATGACTTATTGCACAGAAACAAATTTCACATTAGTGACCCTGTGACCTTGAAATTTAGGTCAAGGTCACCCAAATACAATCCCAACCTAGGTCTTGCCTAGATACATAATCCTACCAGATTTCATCAAATTCCATCAAGTTCTTCAAGACTTATCGCATGGAAACCAATTTCACATAAATGACCCTGTGACCTTGAGAATTCGCTCAAGGTCATCGAAATACAATCCCAACCTAGGTCTTCCCTAGATACATAATCCTGCCGAGTTTCATCAAATTCCATCAAGTTCTGCATGACTTATCGAACGGAAACCAATTTCACATAAGTGACCCTGTGACCATGAGAATTAGGTCAAAGTCACCCAAATACAATCCCAACCTAGGTCTTGCCTATATACATAAACCTACCAAGTTTCATCCAATTCCATCAAGTTTGCCATGACTTATTGCACGGAAACCAATTTCACATAAGTGACCCTGTGACCTTGAAAATTAGGTCAAGGTCACCCAAATACAATCCCATCCTAGATCCTGCCTAGATACATAAGCCTACCAAGTTTCATTAAATTCCATCAAGTTCTTCAAGACTTATCGCACGGAAACCAATTTCACATAAGTGACCCTTTGAGCTTGAGAATTCCCTCAAGGTCATCCAAATACAATCCCAACCTAGGTCTTGCCTAGATACATGATCCTACGAAGTTTCATTAAATTCTATTAAAGTTCTTCATGACTTACCGAACGGGCACCAATTTCCCATAAGTAACACTGTGACCCTGAAAATTAGGTCAAGGTCACCCAAATACAATCCCAACCTAGGTCTTGCCTATATACGTAATCCTACCCAGTTTCATCAAATTCTTCAAGACTTATCGCACGGAAACCAAGTGTTGAAGAAGAAGTAGAAGAAGAAGAAGAAGAAGAAGAAGAAGAAGAAAAAGAAGAAGAAGAAGAAGAAGAAGAAGAAGAAGAAGAAGAAGAAGAAGAAGAAGAAGAAGAAGAAGAAGAAGAAGAAGAAGAAGAAGAAGAAGAAGAAGAAGCGGAAGAAACGGGCACTAAACCAATATGTCCCCCAGCTTCCACCGGGAGACATTACAAGTGAAATGAGCACAGCTTGTCATTGTATGTAACTGAGGTTATTTTGGCGGTGCTGAAATAATTTACTTGTAACGAAAATTTAGATTTGAGGTAAAGCTTATTCTTCTTTTCAAGCAGACATTTTCTCTCTCTCTCTCTCTCTCTCTCTCTCGCTCTCTTTATATATATATATATAAATATATATATATATAAATACAGATATATATAAATATATATATATATAAATACATACATATATGTATATATATACATATGTATATATATATATATATATATATATATATATATATATATATATATATATATATATATATATATATATATATATATATATATATATATATTCATACCCATCCTACTCCTAGTAATCTGTATAAGGGTCATAATAAAGTCTGCAATACATCACTTTGATGTAGTATATTAGCACGCCACGAGCAATAGTGCATCATCCATCGTATAGAATTGATCCAAAATCAATATGACAAATGTAATATTCTTGTTTTTTTTCTCCGTACTATATTTTGTCGTATATGGAACAAATATTTCGAAGTTTTAAATAGCCTAAGGAGGGAATTAATATATGAACTGTGTATAAATACATGAAAAATAGTTATTTTTAGTGCTGTGGATGGAATTATTGTTATCTATCGACGAGTCATGTGTGGAATTGGTAACCCTGTATAGGATTCAGCAATGAGGACCAACGGAGCCTTTGCTACTGTGGTGTTAATGCTTAACAACACAAGAAACCATAAGACGAACCTTTTCTCATTTATCTGGCTACCAAATTTTAGGCTACTCTGCTATGAAGTAAAAATCATGGCACTATAACCAAGTAAGAATACACAGGAATAACAAGTTGTCAATATATGTCAATGCGCAATGTATAACTCCAGACTTGAATTGTTTTAAGAAAATATTGCTAAGCATGTACTTGTTTGATGCAATATCTACCAAATGAAACTGGTATATCAGGAAGCGATGAAGTGTACATTGTTGCATAGCTAAATAACCCCAAAGCGGCCAATATCACCTTATGCCCTGTGTGACAGGAAAAAGTAAAATTGACTGAAATCTGCAGTGGCAATAGTGGTTGAATACATGGGATTAAATTGAAGGAAACACAAATTTGAAGCCAATTATTTTGCGTTGGAAGCTTGAACGTCATTCAGGGCCATGATGTATGCAGGAAGCACCAAAGTACATATCAACAAAGGAAAGAAATGCTAGACTGGCAGGCTGCATTGTGACAGAAGTAAATATACGTATGACTAAACAGTTATTTGCACAGCCTCTGGCACCTTCATCATGTTTTGAATATTTACAGTGAACTACACCATCACAGGTTTGTGAAATATGAACACCGATATTTTCATCCCAGCACCAAAACTATGGTGGCGTTTGTCATTTTTTACAACAGATTTCATCAGAACAATGGACGCAATCAAAATATCCATCACAGATATTCTCTATTGCTATGCAGTAATCCATCGGGCATGTAAATATCCTTGAACATTTAGCATGGTGACAACCCTGCAGGTGCTCTACATTTGAACAATGGAGGATGTTTCAAGATTTATGAAGGTCATATATGCACATTTCGTCTCACTTGTAACATTGAGCTGCAGAGTCGTTTTTACAATTTAATATATTTGCCTCAATGCATGTTGGGTGTCTTGGTATTATCAGAAGTAGAGCTAAATTATCCACGAAACAAGGCTTTCATCTTGTGCAGAATTGCAATCAGGAATTTGGACGCACATCCTGGATGCCGGGATGCATTCTCCAGTGTTGTATTGGAAATATAGAAGTTGATATTTGCAAACTGGTGGAAGTCAAGCTGTTTCACTGTATACTGTATCTGTCAAGTACTCTTTAGCTGATGACGAACGCACAAGCACCATGTTATATCTTCATCACTTCGTCTATGCGGTGGTCTGTACCACCACACAGAAAGCGTACTGATATTGTTTCATTGTTCCAACAGTGGAAATGGCTGACCATTCCATACCTTGATATACTAGTAACTTGTAAGCCCCTGCCACTCAAGCAACACCAGAAGCACTGAGGTCACCATGGAATTTGATTCCAAGTTTAAGGAAATGGGTTGATGGTGGGAGCTTTTATTCTGATTCGAAGTGATAATTGGCCCAGTATAATCCGTTTTTTTTTTCTATTGCACTTATTCTACTGGGGCCATATTATAATCGGGGAGACATAGTCAAGTGTTATAGGCGATACCTGACCACTGAGGTTGACCAAACAAACTTCACTCTCATACACTTTGCACTGCAGTGTAAATATGATCAAAACGAGCTAGAATTATGGGTGGAGTTTCAAAAATTTTTACGTTTAAGTAGACGTTTGCCTCTTTCATTCCATAGTAATATCATCTTGTGGAATACATGTGCAGCAGAAGACCGCAGGTGAAGAATATTGCCTTTCATACCACTGCACAATTTGTTTGCTGACTTCGTCGAAAGAATTATGCCTCATTGCAAGTATAAATGATAACATTGTTTCCCACTCAAATACCAACATGCTCGAGGGGCAAATTCTTCCCACATAGTATTGTTAGCTTTTGTTGGTGTTATGGTGTAAAATCACAAAATGGAGCAGTACAGCACATTCTGCAACCTTTTATAACAGGATTATTAATTTTAAAGGTCATTTAACAGATTTCTGATTATGGGGACAGGGTTTATGCTTTCTGAAGTCCATGCTTTCAAATGAAGCAGAAAGCCTATTTTTTATACTAGTGCTGACAAATTATTCCATTGATTTGTTGGTTTTCATCCCAGCAAACAATGCGTAAACATAGTAATTGTAGGATGCAATATTTGGGAAACTATCGCGGCAGACGTGATAGAGGTCGATTTTACATATAGATACAAATGAATATGGACTGTTTAAGCAATTTTTACATGTAGACCTGATTTTGAGTGACCGTTAACCTCACATTGATTGGTTCTAATATTATGACTGGTCCAAAATGGCAGGCTGCACAGACCAATAAACCAAGCAGGGTGAAACCATCATTATTTCTTCGGCTGCCAAAAAGAGTGAACCTTTTGTGATTAGTCTTGTCTCTCCACCCTTCCGTCCATGCGCCCGCAAATTTCGGTTCTAAACCCAATGAAGTGCGCCGTTCCGTGTTTTCCCCATTTATCCTCTCCAATTACCAAGTGCATGACAATAAAGATCGAGTGAGATATTGGGCGAACCATCTATAGCATAATAAAATACGTGAGTAAATGTGGGAAAATAGGTGTATGTACATGTGAAAAATAGTGTTGATGCTGTCTTTCAAAAATGTTTTTCAATTTCATAGCTAAAATCAACATGAAAAAGTTAAAATCACAAGGATGTGAAATTGAAGATTTGTGACACAGACTCTGTGAAGGTACATCACTTTTGAGCTTCATGTATATCTGTTCTCCAGTTTGCGCGAAAACGATACATTCATTCATTAACATTTTCAATCATTAAAAATAAAATAGAAAGTCCGCTAAATGAGTTCACTATGACCTTGAACAAACCAAGAGACTCACCCTACACAGATCCTCACCAATTTGTGAGGTGGATCTCATTGACGGTTTGGGGGATGAAGTGGCAATTTCATAATGGACACGCTGACACATTCATACAGAATTTGAAAAAAAAATGAAACGAGCATGAAGCTTCTACAGATTTTAACCAAAACATGAACCAAAATACTAGTAGAAGCAGTAGCAGCAGCAGCAGCCGTAGTCGTAGTAGTAGTAGTAGTGGTGCTGGTAGTAGTAGTGGTAGTAGTAGAAGTAGTAGTAGTAGTAGTAGTAGTAGTAGTAGTAGTAGTAGTAGTAGTAGTAGTAGTAGTAGTAGTAGTAGTAGTAGTAGTAGTAGTAGTAGCAGTGTAGCATGCCTATTTAGACAACCTTTGTAGAGACCTAGCGAAGGTACCTCCTCCATCAAGGTTGACATGACTCTTGCTGACAGTCTTGCAACAGTCTTAAATACAAATTGCCATTGTTGTCCCATTGACATAAAGGATGATCAATAAGTATGCATGCATGAGTTGACAACCCGAGCTACGACCAAAAAATGATTAAACTAGTAATCCACAGTAACACCACCTGGAATGTGTAGGATGAGAGGTGACAACTGTTCAGATATTGCTCTCTTCAACTTTTGCTTTGTAGAGCTATTCATTTCTTGTGACAAGCTGTTTTCCTGGCATTTATTTTATTAAGCCTTGTGTTTTTCATACAGTAATTATCTCTAAATAACAAAGTAAGACACAGAGGTATATAGTGGCACTACCCTGGATGTAAAGCCATCATGTCTTTTTATACTACATATGGTACAGGTAATTGTTAAATTGAAGAAGCACCTCATCAATGACGGTATCATTTCGGTAAAAATATGACTCCAAGATTCGTAGCATTTACATTTGCTTGCGGCTGCGAAGCACGCCATCTTTGGCTGAACATTAATGGTAGTGCAACTTAAAACTACAAGACAACATGAATAAGAATTTGTTCAGGAGGCGAACAACAGTTGCAACAGTTCATGCCTAGTTATACAGAAACTTGAGCCAAAATTTTAGGCCACAAAAACACATGAATGGTTTCATCAAATTGAAACAACCGAAAGATGAAAGTTATTATTTGGTGTGGGTTCTCTAACAAGCAGTGATTCTTTCTTTTCCTGCCGATTTCATACCACCTTACACTTTAAAAAAAAGCAACCGTGAGTAATGCAGCTGAATTCAAATGGTGTGCCAATTTTCAAGGTCACCTCATTCAAATGGGGTATACCCACCGCACTGCAACTTTACATATCACATTTCACCTTTCAAAATGTGAATCAGGGGCATGGAGTCGATGTATGATCGGCTGTACATTGAAGCTCCTGGAGCGGGCATTGCCAAGAGCATTGTGACAGCAGGATGAATACCTAAGTGTCATGAAACTCTCTGCGTGTATGTATGTATGTATGTATGTATGTATGTATGTATGTATGTATGTATGTATGTATGTATGTATTGTGTATGTATGTATGTATGTATGTATGTATGTATGTATGTATGTAGGTAGGTCGGTAGGTAGGTAGGTAGGAAGGCAGATGAAAAGGTAGGTAGATATACACATGTACAGTATTGTAATTCATTTCAAGTCAAAAACCATCCAATTGACATGTCCATGAACACGACCATCACCAGATATGAAACAAGACTTAAATATCCACCAAGCAAGGCATTATTCATTGAATATTCAAAGATGATGAGATGTCATATCAACATCATTAAATAATGAATCTGATGTAAAACAGAAACGGACAACACTTTTCCTCATTGCTAGAGAAGCTGCACTGGAAATCCGAGCAAACAAGAACCATTCATGAACAGACTTTCCAGTCATCAAACAAGCAATGTTTAAATCCAGAAGTTCAAGCTAGGTACACCAAGACCTCTAAGATATTTTTTGCATATATCAAAAACGAATACGAGATGCAGTATGAAGGGAAATATCTCTTTCCTACCTTAAGACAGGTACGAATACAATTTAGTACTAGTTTAAATCATATGATCCTATAAACTCTAAGACACATTTTGCCTGATACATTCATTGTATAAAATATCGGTAACTGTTGTTAAGTGTACATGTTTATTTTATGATTAATGGAACATCTCTAATCCACCAGGCATCTACATCATAAATTTTCATTTTGACCAAGAAACTAAAAAAAAAAAAAATCTTTATTATTTCAGGTTTGAATATGACTGTTTCAGAAGTTATGAAAATAACGGCAGATGACCAGAGTAAAAGTTGTCCCAAACGGTGCATCTTCTAACAATTTATAATTCAGAATAATATTACTTATACTGAACTATTTCAACGCAACATTGATACCAACGGGATTCCAAAGGTAGCAAAACATCAACAGATATCTTCCAATACCAATGTGAACAAACAAATTTCACTCCCCACTTAAGACAAGCGGTCATCCATAAACGGCAACTGGTGGTTTTAAACGAGTTCTCTCAAAGGCAGTTAACCTTGACACACAGACACCGTAAACTGGTAGGATAGGATATTACTATCCAAATAAATATAATTTACTGTGTAAATTCATAATCATCACGTTTGTCATATTATCTAATTTTCAATTTAGTATGAAGATTCATCACTATGTCCAGAGCTGCATATATGTAATTTGCATATGGTGCCATGGTCACGGAGAACACAAGCTACAGATCAATGTATAACAAACACACAACGTCATGTCTCCATATGTACATGTGTCTCTGTATTGTCCCAAGGGTAGGGGAAAATGATAGTCCACTAAGAGAGTTAAGGGTAGACATTGAACGCCAGATTGGGGCACAGGCACATACTGCAGATACCTTGTCCAGTGCTTGCAATGCAGTGAACGTCAATGTATAGTTTTTTGTCCAATATCAATAATAAAAATTGTGGAGCTAATTGACAATCAACCCCTGATACACGCTTACTTGAACTAGAATGGAATTGTGTTTTCTTGTGTCGCTGTGCTAAAGTTCATGTGGCCATGATATAATCTTAAGTATAACCGCTAGGTGTGGCTTAACATAAAGTTAGGTAAATACATTCATTTGTGGGGATTATGTATATCCCCTGAGTGAAATGCATAATACACGTGCAAAGGAAACTGTGTCAAGTTGATACAAACTGGATTTATTAGACACCCAAAGTTTGTCTCTACTATTTTGTCTTGTTTAAAAAGAAAAATGACGTTCTTAAAATGGCTGCAGTCTCTAAAGGTACCCCATTGCACAAGGTGGTACCACAGTCGTACACAGAGAGGCTTTTGGCCTTTCACTGCCTCATGCCATTTCAGCTTTAACGGCAGTTGTTGATTTTGTCTTCGTGAATTTTTTACTGAAAGCAGGAAAAGGTTGCTCCATGCACAGCTTTATAAGTTACTCGTCCAAGTTATAGAGGGAGATGTCTTAATTGTTCTAGCAGATGTCATTCACTGTTGAGAAGCACTTGCTTTTTTAATTTGATTTAAACATATTTTATTTCTTAAAGTACAATGTATAGAGCTACACAGGAATAAAACAACAATTGGGGAAGAGGGCTGTGCCCAATCCGAATCCCTCTTGCGAAAAATAACAGAGACAGTACAAAACAAAACTAAACCAAAACATGCTTGAGAATAACAGTCACTGGACCCAGACAGACAGAAGGGCTCAAACCCTTGCACCTACATCATTATAATGTCATTTACTACATTGATGAACATGTATGGACAAACTCAATTACTAAGCCTAAATATGATGAACCTATTTAAGGTGGAGGGTCTGAAGCTGGCAGCTTTGAATAACCTCTAATCACTTTTTCGTATTTTTGGATAGTCTGATACTGAAGCTACATGCTCCCAAAACTCAGATATGTGAACCGAAAATTTATTTGAGATAACTGATCTCAAAACTTTTATTTACATTGAAAAGTTTAAACAGTGTCGGTCACATGGGTTTGTTTGCATTAGCATGATAATGAACCATGTCATTGTTTGCACATTCATTAGTCCATGACCCCTACAAATGAATTGAGCTATTCACAAGGGTCACATTCAGGAAACCATTAGCCATGGAAATAAGAATTGGCCAGTTCAGCCTAACCATTACCATTGTTCGGATTACTTTGAAATACTCAATTGATGTAAAAACTAATTAGCACAACACACTTACTGGTCCCAAATATGGAAAGCTGCATGTGAACCCTCACCAAAACAAGCCAAGTGTGGTGTTCCCAAGTTAAAAAAAGTCGAGATTTAAGCCACAAATATACTTTTGTATAATGACAGCATCACAGAGGTAAAGCTACAAGTTTATTTCACACAACAATTAAAACACAGGTCAGAAGATATGAGTATGTGTCATATTACAGCCCTAAATGTGTATGAATTTGGCAACCTTTTCTTTCAATGCAATTTTCTCGGAACTGTTTTTGCTCAACCTATGCAATTTGTATCTCACACCTCACAAACGTACAAATTGACCCATCACATTAAACGCAATGAACATTAAAAGAAAAATATCATATCCAGGAATATTTCCCAGAATTTTTTTTTCTGACAACCCCTTCTGTGATTTTGGAGCAATTTATAGAAGGAAAAAGGAAAACCTGCCAGGACTAAATTAAAGATTTTATAACTTTTTATTTATGCTATTCCAGGACTATCCATTAAATTCGCTCATGGACATGGATATATATTTTAAATTTCTTCTGATTTCAACTGGAAAAAAAGATAATTTTGTGTGACTTCTGCACAAAAAAATGTGAAAATCCTACCAAGTCACAAAGAGTGCTATAAAATCTGGAAAAAATTCCAATCTTGCAAAAGAAACTCTATGGATACAAATCTATGAATATGAAGTAATCAGAAAATATATAGCTTTGATGTACTTGTGAAAAAATTAAATGGGTAATCACAGTCTCACTGTGCAGTAGTGTCACAGCTTCCACCTTAACCCATGCCTGGTGCCTTGAAACGAGCAGTAGTTAGAATATATTCATGGCTTGCTGAAAACATGCATTCATATTCGAGCAGAGAGGATTTACAAGAACCAAACAATCCTGTTTGCAGAGTGAATGGGGCGAGAGATGTGGTAGAAGTAATAAAATTTTGAACGTGGTACAGTATACAGAGGGCATGTGAAAAAAATAATGCCAGGTATCTTCAACAGCTGAGCCGCTGAGACATCCGGGTGTGTCAAGGACACCAATGTTATGTAAAAGAGAATTCAGTTGGCTAGCACCCAGACATAAGCGTGTGTGCTGAATCAATATAAATATATGGCTAAAGTTGTAAAACTCAGGAAAGTTCACACTTCGAGGAACTGGTTGGCATAATTTTGACTTGATGGTTTGAAGTGATTTAGACTCTTGAACAACGACAGGTAATTCGTTCAATAATCGAGATGCAGCAGGGAAAAAAGATTTATTAAAAAGTTCAGTACAAACACCAAACTGAGGGAGTTCACAAGGTTGGTATATAGTATACCTGGGAGCATCTGGGACAGTAGGAAGTTTAGAACATAAAGTTTTCAAAGCGAGTTTGTTTTCCAACTTATACATTAAGATCAATTTAGAAATACCCCTTCTTTTGGCTAATGTATGCCACCCAAGTTCTTCGTATAATTTGGCATTACTGGTACCATGTTTTGCCCCAGTTGCAATGTCACCAGCATTGAATTGAATACTTTCTAAGTTTGCTTCATCAACTGCAGTACATCCACTCCAAATAGGGCTGCCATGTTCAAGAATTTGTTTAACATAGGATACATATAATGTTCCCAAGGTCAGCCTGTCAAGGGTAAATTTTAGGCCCCAAAATATTGATCAACTTACTGGTTTTAGCAACAATTTCATTAACATGATCAGTCCACCTTAGATCAGAGCGCATAATGATGCCAAGATGTTTATGTTGGTTAACATTTCTAAGAACATGATCCTGAAAGATAATCAGAGAATGAAGTGGTGAGCTAGATTTCCGAGAGATAAGCATGGAATTGGCCCATTGACTGATATCAGATGGATCAGAATTAATAGATGCAGCTGCCGGTTCGGGATCATCAATTTCTAAATAAGTTCTAGTGTCATCAGCAAACATGTCAATATTTAAACGTACAAGATCAACAATATCATTGATATAAATTAGAAAAACCGAGAGGACCAAGAACCGACCCCTGTGGTACACCTGCGCCAATTTAACCCTCCTAGAAACTTGACCTTGGATAACTAGACGTTGTTGACGATTTTAAAGGTTAACTGTAAACCACTCCCGTAAGTTATCTGAGATACCATTTTTCTCAATTTGTGCAGCATACCTGCATGCCATACTTTATCAAATGCTTTGCCTTTGTGTAAGAAAGTAATGCGGACTTCTATTTGTTGGTCGACTGCCAGACACAGTTCATGATAAAGGAGAAATAACTGATTCACGGTTCAGTTGCCTCCCGTCAATTCAGATTGGTGAGTAGAGATAAATCTTGTTAATGGGACAAACGTTACCTTTTTTCCAAACTGCAGGGATTTTTGTCTAAAGAGTGATTAAACAGTCTCACTTATGACGAAAAATAACTGATGCAGCTTGTTTGAGAATTTGTGGACTTATTTCATTTGGTTCCAGATGCTTAAGTTGTGTCTAGGTATAAAAGAGTCTCAAGAACTTCTTTTCAGTTACATTTATAAAGTCGAGTTTGCAAGTCAGATGATTGGCAATATCTGGTAAGGTAGCTGAAGAGGAATCTAGGTTACAATGGAAAAAGAAAAAAAAAAAAAAAAAAAACCGAGTTAAAAATTTCAGCTTTGGTGTCGTTATCCGATATGTATTTATCTCCATGTACAAGAGATGCATGCGTTGATGAATGGTTATGATTTAAAAAATGTTTAACAGTGTGCGACCAACATTTGTTTTTAGGATGCAGATTTTTTGTGTTGGCTATAAGTTTATTATTGTATTCCTGCTCTTGCAGATTTCAGTCCCTCCTGATAATTGTTTCGAAGTCGGCAAAACAAGGTCCATGCAAGAGTTTCAAAACTAAAACTTTTGGCTGTTTCATAATAATTGTCTTTGGCCCTCCACTTGTCTGCCGTGGTCCTGAAAAGGAGGCCAAGAAATTAAAACCTATCCCACAATCGCATCTTCCGCTCGGCATGCCCACAGTCCCTGTCTATGTTGCCATAGACAGAGTCATGGGAGCCCTTATAAGGGCTACCTTCTCCCTTCCCCTCTCTCAGTTCCCTACTCTGGCTTCAGACTCCCTCAAACCTGAGACATTACTTCTTCTTTCCCTGCACTTCACAAGAAAGCCCTTAACTAACTCCATCCCTACTCCGCTTCCTGGCGTATCTCCTTTCAACCCCAACATCCAGGCTAAGCTATCACCCTCTGCCATGTTCTGAACTTGTTCTAGACTCCTACATAATTCACCCTTCTCTTTCCACCCTTCAAACAGACTATCACTTAATCCCTGATACTATGAACACCACACAAGAAAATGATCTATTGTCTCATCCTCATCCTCCCTGCATATCTTACACTTCCCATCGCTCCCACTGGTCCACTTCTGTGTCTGTTTCTCAAGATTAATCACTCCTGCTCTTCCTTGAAATAACAGCTTTGAACCCTTGCTACAATCCCAACACTTTCTTCTGACTGGTTTATCAAGCCCTCTGTATGCAATGAGTGTGCTCTTTTGCTCCACACCTCTCTTCCATTCAACAACATGCTTCTCAGTAACCAACTTTCCTACGTACGTTTTCCACCACATTTCAGTCTCATCTGGCCCCTGCAGATTATACTTCTCTGCCAACTTATTTATATCTGTCATCCACTTTGTCTTCTCACTAACTGCCTCAAGATGCACCTTTCTGCACCACCTGTCTTCTCCTACATCCTGCAAATAGCCCCAATAGTGCAATTCAGATTTTGCTATTCTATCCCTGACATTTATCCATCCAAGTTCACCTAGTACTGCTTCTGTTGCTACACATGGGGGGGGGGGGGCTAGTATCCATTTTCCCATCTCTCTCTGTGCCTTTTCCAACCATTCCAAGCCTTTCTCACTTATTGAACTAACACCCAAACCATACAACATTCCTGGGACTGCTACCCTCTCCCAAAGAACTCTCCCTGTAAATGCCTTATCAAAACTATTTATTGCTGTTAGCTTTATCATACCCTTTGCTCTATTGGCCTTCTGCTTAATTTTATCGACATGGTATTGGAACATGCCCAGGCCAGTAGCCTTAATGCTCACTCCCAAATACTTATAATCATCCACTTCCCCTATTCTAATGACTTTCGCATATCCACCTGGTATCTCGAACCTTCCTACCATTCACTTCTCTCCCTGTCTATGTTTCTGACCTAGAGCCATGACCTTACTCTTTTCTTCACTGAACTCCAGCCTCCACTTCTCCCCATATTCCCCTGCTATCTTGAGCAAACTCTGCAGTTATCCTTTGAGTTTGCCATCAGTACAATATCGTCTGCAAAAAATAAACCTACCAACTTCTCATTTCCTACCTTAACACCTTTTCCACTCTCTAACAACTTATCTCCCAAATTTCGTAGATACAATGAAAACAGTATCGGGGACAACACGCATCCTTGCTTCAGCTCAATACTCTCCTCTCCACCCACCTCAACTTCTCCCAAACTCAAGGTACACTTGACATCCACATATAGTGCTCTCAAAACTTCCAAAAACCTACCTCCAAAGCCTAACCCTTCCATCGAGCATCTCGCCACACCTTATCATAAGCTTTCCAGATATCCAAGAAAGCCATGCACACCTTTCCTTCTTTTTCCTTGCAATCTTTAAAATCTGGGACAAAGTAAAGACATGATCCACTACTCTCCTACCTGGCCTGAACCCATTCTGAATCTCCCCTAGCATATCTTCTCTTTCAACTATTCTCCCCAATCTCCTGTACATGACACGTGCAAAGATTTTACAAATATTTGATGTTATTGCTATGCCTCTGCATTTATCCAAATGCTCGACTGGCCCTTTTTTCGGAATATATGCTATCTTCAATTCCCTCCATTTTCTTGGTTCTTCCCTGTTCTCTATAACCTTGTTAAACAACCAAGACATACTTTCCCACAGTTTCACTGGTCCTTTCTTGATAAACTCATTCAACACCCCATCTGGTCCAGGAGCTTTACCAGCCTTCATATGATCCACTTCTCGCTAAAGCTCCACCCTCTGGATCCTCTTTCAGAATTCCTGGTCCCACTTGTCCTCCCTAGCTTCCCTCCTCACCATTGGTGGTTCCCCCACACCCCATTGTGGATCATTCACTTCCCTCCAATGTTCCTTCAATGCATCCCTTAGGTCCTTTTCCCCCTCAACTACTCTCCCCCTATGAGATAATCTATTGACTGGAACTTTTTTTCTCCTATTGACCTGCTTCCAAAATAGCACTGACGACTCTGCCCTACTTGACATAACCTTCCTTGTCATTTCTTCATTTCGCTTTGCCGTCCTCTCAGACTTCATGTCATTCACTTTCTATTTGCCTCCATGTACTCCTCTCGAGTACATGGAGGCAAGAAAGAAAGTGAATGACATTAAGGCTGAGATATTTACGTTTAACCTGACGTTTAAGTGATCTAACTTGTGAAGTATATCAGGGTTGGTCAGATGGTCTTGCCAGGATTATTTTGTTAGGAATGCAGTGCTCAGTTTCTTTTAGAAGCAAGATCGGAATAATAATTACAACATAAATCTATGTCGTCGGATGTAAAACAAGATTCTTTTGGATAATTTCTGAAATTATTAAAATCAGCTTTGTCGTATTCCCGCCAAAAATATGACGCTCATAAGCTGGTGCTTTTATACGTCGAAATAGCAGGTTTACACTGACGACAGAATGATCACGGTCAGAAATAGGAGGAAGGATACATATATAGAGAAAATTTGGTATCTTAGAAATAATTTGGTCCAAACATGATGCAGAATGATTAGTAACATGAGTGAATTCGTCAATTTGTAAGTGTCCGATATTAATCTAGGCAAAATTCTTTAGTTTCCTTCTGGGCTGCATAATTATGTGTTGAATACCCGTACTTTCTGCAAGACCAAGACTGTCTTGAGGTCTGTTCCAGAAAGAAACAGGGTTATTGGGTGGTCTATACACAACACAATAAAGGAGTTTTTGTTATGAAGTCTTATTTTGCACCACAAAAGCTCAATATCAATTACTCCAAATCATGACGTCTCAAAACGTGTAAACAATTTTTAGCAAGCAGTGCAATGCCCCCGCCAGCACCATTTGTAAGGCCATGACAAATAATATCGCAATAGCCAGAGTTACGAAGTTTATCATCAGGAGAATTCTGAGAAAGAAATGTTTTAGATAAGGAAATAATGTCAACATCAGGCGAGAGGACCGACATTACACGGCGTTTGAGGGTGGTTCCCGTCGTTACACAGCGTTTGCCGGCGTTACAAACGTTGGGAAACGCCAAAATCCAATTAAACCTGTTGGCGCTCGGCGTTAGCCATGTATTATATTGAAGTCAGCAATATATAGCTTTGGGCTAACAAACCTGTCAAGTCTCCCGCGTAAGGTGGCAGTCTCCCAGTGTTTCACCCAAATTTTTTTTGCGTGCAAAATTTTGCAAATTTGGCAGAATCTCCTGCATAAAAATGTAGTATTTTCTATTATATGCTTTGTTAAAATACAAATCTCCCCCATGGATTTTTCAAATTTACAAAATTCTCCCTATTTCAGGGGTGGAATGTTGACAGGTATGGTCTAGCATAGAATCCCGGTGAATATAGTACATGGAATTTAATAATAAATTCCATGTATTATATTCACCGGGATTCATATCTATGCTAGCACAAAGCTATACATTGCTGACTTGTGCTGAACATAGAATAAAAAATTGCTGTGCTGGTTTAAATTAAAATTGAAAACATGGTTGTTTGTTTTTCTTAACTTTGCAACCAAGATTGAGATGACCAAAATATCAGTGAGCAAAAGTCATTCACTACACATACACCTCAATGGATAAATCATCATCATAATGTTAAAGATAATTATTGTATTGCCAATGAGTATAAAAAATAAAAGTATATTATTGATTAGCACAAGTACAAGATACAAATTTCCATGCATCCTTCTCATACCAGTTCAACTGAATTCAATTTTTACATGTATCCCATCGAGTTAGCTAGTTGAGAGGAGTATAGAACGTTTGCCAGCGGTAGCCCGCGTTAGTTGGCGTTTCACAGCGTTTGCCGGCGTTGAAAGGGTGTCAAACGCTGGCAAAGGCCGACTAACGCTGGCAAACGCCGACTAACGCTCCCAAACGCGGACCAACGCTGGCAAACGCCGAGCCCTAAAAGGCTTAATTGAATTTTGGCGTTTTCCAGCGTTTGTAACGCCGGCAAACACTGTGTAACGCTGGAAACCGCCCTGAGACGCCGAAACGCACCCACTAACGCCGAAACAAGTTACTAGTGTTAGGGATCTCATTTGAACGACAAGTCATAAATGCTTACGCAAGGATCAAGATACACATTGATGTCACCCGGTATAACTAACAATAGGGGCCTCACAACCAGGGCATATTCTATTTGGTGATGTTTCCTACGTAAAATTGTAAAAAACATGTAAAGAAAAAGTATCGAGCTTTTATGTGCAGTTCAATAGGAGTTCAGTACAGCTGCATTTGCTAGACTGTGAATAGATAAGTAAGCAATAGTCTTTGACAAGTTACTGTTTCTACAGAGTGATACAAATTCATGTAATTGGAGGATAAGCATAACAGGAGTTGATCTTCACCCATACTGCAGTAGAGACCCTTGCACATCACATCGATTACCAGAAAGAATGTGACAATTGTAATATCAGGTTTTCACAACCACACATTACTGAAGCATATGAAGTACAGTAATAGCATTCTGACAATAAATAAGGACCTGGCAAACAGCAGCAGGGCTGACGTACCCACGTAAACGTTCAGTATCAAGGTGCCATTGCAATGGCAAACCAAGTTCAAACAACAGGCACAGTATATTTTAAATGGTACATAAGCAAATACTGCTCCTAAACGTATACAAAGATAGCTTGAATAACATGTGGAACAGCAGTGGAGTACATATGAAACTATAGTAGACAGGACTCTGCGTATATCTGTGTAGAGTAATCGCAGAAAAAAGATCAGTTTTATGAGAGCTCTACTGATTGCTACGAAAATATACATACACATAACAGTTGCATATTATGTACAATATTGATTAGTCTGAGAATGCACTCTGCCAAATGGACACCAATCTGCAAAATGTAGAATATACGGAATGAAAACAGTCAATCTAGGAGCCGATGTGCTGAGCGTGATGAGTACGCCATGCTTAAGATATTTTTTTTATTTGTCCATAAGCACATAACGGTAATAAATGAGCATTATTTGAATATAACAAAAAATTTGTGTCCCAAGTAAAAATCATCATGTCGTTCCAGCATTTGTAAATGTAGCAAAAAGGAGGGAAAGCAAGAAGAAAGATGTAAATTAAGTAGTATTAAGTGTCAGTTAGCATCGTGATAATGCACATTAGGATATGGTACTGACAGGTATATATCTTATCAATTGTGGATGAGCTGGACCAATAGAAGGCGGTATTGAAGAACAGCCATAAGCCACACGATACATATGAGTTAACAGTGAATGTCATTTAGCATTACTACAGTTACGTCTGCCATATTGTTCAAGATCGTCGACCAGCCACTCCAGCTGAGACACCTGTTCCTTCTTTATTTGATTCTCCTCTCCGATATCACACATTTTTTGCGTCAAATGTTGCCCGAAAAGGGTGGTCACCTGATGCTAAATTGCCTCATTTTGAAGGGCATCAAACATAAATTTTGTGACTTGTTCAGAGATGTTTATATTCACTTTAGGACCCGGCATGGCAACTACATATACACAGGTTTGAACAGTTTGTATTGAAATTAATCGTTTTTTCTAGGTCATGACGTACAGTCTTCATAAGCCTAAGGGCCTATTGAAGGGGAAGGTCAATGTAAATCAATACAGCTCATAAGAAACTCACTGCAAGTAAGTAAAACGCACAGCAATTTATCGCTCAGACATCATGATGTCTCCTCCAAGTATTGACAACACATACCACCAAAAAATTGGAACTAGATGTCATTTATCCATGTTTCTGGGCCGTTTTTACAAGAGCTCGACGGATTAGTGTCTTCCAATCTACGCGCAGCCGTCTTTGTCAAAGTTTAACACATGTTAAATCAAAGGAGCATGGTCCAAAAGTCATTTTTACAGTCATTCACGGTGCGTACAAGTCTGTCATCTGGTAAAAAGAACTTGTAAATATTCAGTATATTGTGCAACAAGATGATTTCCAGAAATTAATAAACGCTATTATTTATGTCCAATGCAACAGTAGAAAATACAATTTTTGCATTGTTGATGTGATGCCAAAAATCTTGATTGATTTTCTACAGTGAATGAAACTTTTTTTTCCTGTGAGCAATCTATCTCCAACATACAACTTGCACTCAGCCAACCACAATAAACCATAAAAAGGTGACAACTTGTTACTTTGCGTCACAGTCATCCTTCAAGGTAGATAATTGTATGTTCAATCTAGAATCATTTTATGGAACGAAGGTTTTGTAGTGAAAACTTTATCTTAAGGTGATACTTCGCAACCTTTCTTTTACACTGTTACAGTCTACAGTAATATAACTGTTCACTGTGTCACATTTAACTGGACAATATGAATGGCACTCA
Organism: Hermodice carunculata; assembly: GCA_964020975.1. Lineage (NCBI taxonomy): Eukaryota > Metazoa > Annelida > Polychaeta > Eunicida > Amphinomidae > Hermodice > Hermodice carunculata. The sequence goes on along the minus strand of OZ026626.1, from coordinate 8,503,879 downwards.
GAACAACGTCCTCGTATCTATCAGATTCATATAACTACCACAATTTCGGTGGTGCGGCTGGCTTGGCTACAAATGAATGCACGGAAATCCATGCATCTGTAATATGATTGTATTTCATGAACTCTCTTAGTCTATGACGTCCTTCAAGGTCTCTTAGTCTATGACGTCCTCTTATATACAATCAAACTTGTCATATTCCACTTCCTTCTTAAGATTGTTTTGCTTCAGCAACTCTTGATGGCCAATGCCTCAGAAGCAACAACTTGCATCTTGCTCATAGCTGGTTTCCTCGTGTGTAGTTTTTAGCTTTTTCATATACAATAAAGCGTCATTTTTGTTGAGGTATTCCTCATTGTTGTGAATGTGGCACATACAGCATTTGTATAAACATTATAACAATAAGTCAATCACAATATGATCAAATACAGAGAGATGTGTTCAAACTAAGTAAATGCGAGTTCCACTATATTGTCACTGATGTCAATACTCCTCGATGGAGGAGGTCTTCACGCTTACATTGACCACCTTGTCCAGAAATATCCTATTTAATAAGTGGCAAACCAAAGTAGAATGCAGACAGTGACATTGCAGATATGTACAGTAAGCATACCCCCCTACCTTATAAAGATGACTGCTGTGTGTCAAACATCACAATCAAGTATCCTTTCATGAATCAATTCTGCTGGCACCCAGCGTGTAAGCCTTGATGTGGATAGTTTATCACAGGGAGCAGTACCTTCACAAATCGTGACCGAGCTTCACATTTCTGAGCGAGTTGATGAAATTATACCCTCTGCTTGTTTGATTTTCAACCTTATGATGTGAGCTACCCGAAGACCATGATGAGTAACAACCCGAAGACGCCAATACTTGATTCAGACGAAGCCAACAAGTTACGCATTATATCTTAACGTTATTCCGTTTACTGGGGCTGGTAAATGGAGCACTGAATGGTGGAATTGGCATATCTCTGCATGAGTATTCAGATTACAATGCTGTTGATCTCTTCACACTGACCAACCGAGCATATGCAATACATATTATTTTAAAGTGGTTCAGGCAACATGAAAGTAGGGCGCATATTTTCTGAACCTCTAACAACAATGGTAGACCTGTTGTATTCATGATATTCTTCCTGACGTCATAAAAGGGAACTTTATCCGTATTAAGTATGTAGAATAAAGACTTCATTATCCTGCTATTCCAGTAATCCCTGTAGTGGGATAAAATTAATAAGAAAATGATTACTTCTGAGAGACACCAAAGAAAATAGGAATTACAAATTAGTGTCCCATGTTTTTTTATTTGACGGACTTTATGCAGAGTGGTCAATGGTGCAGCTTACAATGGAACTGCGAAGGATGCAGATAACTTATCTGGACATGATTAATCTGATGATTATCGTCTTTATCTCTTAACTTTTGACAAAATCAGATAGATGCAAGACATAGTGCTTGTAGGCAGAAGAGGGAACATGGAAGTAGAAGTCACATTTTTCCACCTGCTTACAGTGGTACACTTGCTGGTCTTTGCTGTTATTCCTGACGTCATTGACAACAAATCTGCTCAATTCACGTTTATACTACGAAAAAAAGATACAGTGAGTTCATGTCATTGTCATGCCTACAATAGTAAAATCTGCACATAGAGCAAAAAACCGCAACAGAGCCATGGGATCAAATTATTTTCAAGAATTAATAATTTCCAAAATCGAGTCACTGAGTCACTCGAGTCGGAATTAACAATTTGCATATTATTCATTCATTTTGGTTCCACACAAAATCTTTGTCCATCTACATTCAGTAAGCTGTAAAAGCTTTCGCATGCATGGAATACTTCTAAGTGCTCATAACTAGAAGTCTGTACATCTGTTACGTCTCAGCAAAGTACTTCGCAAGACTGGCAGGTTTCTGCACTCTTATCATGTAATTTCTTTATTAAGACCCAGAAATAATAATTGAAGGGCTTCTGGAACAAAGACTCTTTTCAATTGCACTTAGCTTCCTGTGACATGTAAACACAAGCGTAACAAGTGGAAAATTTGTATCCCTGTCTAACTTTGAGACTTCATATCCAGACAATTGGCGGTTTGATCTGAAATAGAAAAAAGGCATTGACACAAAGATCTAAAAACCAATGGTGCAATTTAAAAGAAAACATTGGCAGAGATCAACCCAAGGCACATCTCTATCAAGTTTGAAGATAATCATGTTTGGTGCTTATTTAGAAGTTGCAAATGTGAAACTCTTGTTGGATAGATCACAGATGAAGGACAGGAGATGGATGATGAAAAGACTATGAGGCATGGAGGGCCAGCACATTACCTCAAAATTAGTTATTTGAAATTTTCAGAAATTCACATGCACGTTTTTTCAGGATGAGGTTTATATTATTATATCCTGCATGTATATACATCATTTATGTTATCTAACCTAATTAATATACTAAACACTCAGCTGTTAAGTTAAATGCTTTACCAGTGGAATGAAAAAACCGATGTACTATCTAGACTTAAGTTTGATCGTGCACAGACACCTCGACTTCGTTCTTACAATTCCTCAAGCATATATAAATTCATAAATGTTGTAGAAACTACGTTGATATGATACCTAAAATTGAGATAATATTTTGCTCATGTTAGATGGAGATTAGGGCATGCATTTTAATCAGATGCAGTAATGTAGCTTAAAGCATGTTTACTGGGCTTTGTCGTGTAGAAAAGTAAACTCTGCTACAAACAATTATGTATCATACTGGAAAATATTAAATATCAATACCTTTAAGTGATCGGTAGTTAGTGAAAAGAACATGCAGACTCAAATTTTTAAACATCAACCACCGAACCGCGTCTGTTATCTTGGCTGGCATTTGCCAGTTGCCAATTTAGAAGGGACCAGTCATTATTTACAAACATTTTATTTTCCAAGCTATCAGTTGGCTCTCTGCAAGTACCCAGACTCCATGGTACCGCCCCCCCCCCTAAAATCATCATGGGAGTTTGGGGGTGGGGAGTGACTGTGCACTATCTTATTAGCGGGTAGATGAAACAAATGTTGTTCCAAACACCATTCCGTCTTGTACATTTTAAAATCATTAAGAGTTCCAATTAGTTAAAGTTTCTTTTCTCGGCTGCAAGTGTAGTCCAGCTGCCAGTTCTTCATCTAGCTGCCAGTTCTAGGCCAGCTGCCCGTTCCATCAAAGCTGCCACTTTCCATGCCTAGCTGCCAGTTTTACTCAAACTGCATGTTCTCAGCCAGCTGCCAGTTCCATTTTATCTGCCAATTTCCATGCCCAGCTGCCAGTTTTACTCGAGCGGCTTGTTTTCAGCCAGCCGCCAATTCTAGTATAGCTGCCATTTTCCATGTCCTGGTGCCAATTTTAATACACCTGCCTGTTTTCAGTCAGCTGCCAGTTCTGTTGTAGCTGGCATTTCCATGCCCAGCTGTCATTGTAGTCAAGCTGCCAGTTCTCAACCAACTGCCCGTTTAATCACAGCTGCCACTTTGCCTGCCCACCTACCAGTTTTAGTCAAGCTGCCTGTTCTTAGCAAGCTGCCAGTTTTATTATAGCTGGTATTTTTTCCATACCCAGCCGCCAGTGTAGTCCATCTGCCAGTTCTCCATCCAGCTGCCAGTTCTCAACCAACTGCCCGTTCAATCACAGCTGCCACTTTGCCTGCCCACCTACCAGTTTTAGTCCAGCTGCCTGTTCTTAGCAAGCTGCCAGTTTTTTTATAGCTGGTATTTTTTCCATACCCAGCTGCCAGTGTAGTCCATCTGCCATTTCTCCATCCAGCTGCCAGTTCTCAACCAACTGCCCGGTCAATCACAGCTGCCACTTTGCCTGCCCACCTACCAGTTTTAGTCCAGCTGCCTGTTCTTAGCAAGCTGCCAGTTTTATTATAGCTGGTATTTTTTCCATACCCAGCTGCCAGTGTAGTCCATCTGCCAGTTCTCAGCCAGCTGCCAGTTCTCAACCAACTGCCCGTTCAATCACAGCTGCCACTTTGCCTGCCCACCTACCAGTTTTAGTCCAGCTGCCTGTTCTTAGCAAGCTGCCAGTTTTATTATAGCTGGTATTTTTTCCATACCCAGCCGCCAGTGTAGTCCATCTGCCAGTTCTCCATCCAGCTGCCAGTTCTCAACCAACTGCCCGTTCAATCACAGCTGCCACTTTGCCTGCGCACCTACCAGTTTTAGTCCAGCTGCCTGTTCTTAGCAAGCTGCCAGTTTTTTTATAGCTGATATTTTTTCCATACCCAGCTGCCAGTGTAGTCCATCTGCCAGTTCTCAGCCAGCTGCCTGTTCCATCATAGTTGCCGCTGTCCATGCCCAGCAGGCAGTTTTACTCTATCTGCTTATTCTTAGCCAGCTCTAAGTTCTATTATAGTTGCCATTTTCGATGGATGGTATGCCAGTTTTCAGATAGCTGCCCGTTCATCATAGCTGCTACTTTGTCTGCCCGGCTGCCAGTTTTGGTCTAGCTCTTATTCTCATTCAGGTGCCGGTTCTGTTATAGCTGTCATTTTCTACACACAGCTGCAAGTGTTGCACAGCAGCCAGTTCTATCATAGCTGCCACTTTCCATGCCAAGTTGCCAGTTCTCCAACCAGCTGCCAGTTCTCAGCCAGCTGCCCATTCCATCATAGTTGCCATTTTCCCTTGTATGGCATGCCAGTTTTTAACCAGCTGCCCGTTCCATCATAGCTGCCACTTTGCCAGTTTTGGTCAAGCTGCTTGTTCTCATTCAGCTGCCAGTTCTGTTATAGCTGTCATTTTCCATACACTGCTACAAGTGTTGTCCAGCTGCCAGTTCTATTATAGTTGCCACTTCCCATGACAAGTTAATAGTTCTCCACCAAGCTGCCAGTTTTCAGCCAGCTGCCCGTTCAATCCCAGCTGCCACTTTCCATGCCCACCTATCAGTTTTACTCTAGCTGTCACTTCTAGTATAGCTGTCAATTTCATGCCGAACTGCCAATTTTAGTGCCCCTGCCTGTTCTTAGCCTACCCCCAGGTCTATTATAGTTGCCCAGCTACCAATGTAATCTAGCAATCCTTTCTCCTCCTGGCTGCCAGTTCTTTTCCAACTGTCATTTCTCCATCCAGCAGCAAGCTCTTAGCAAGAGGCCAGGTGTTTTTGTTGCTGCTATTTACCCTGCCCAGTTGCCTGTTTAGTCCAGGTGTTGGTATTGCTCCTTGCTGCCATTTTCCCTTTCCAGCTGCCAGTTTTAGTCCTACCATTAGTTCTTCTAGGTGCTAGTTATGTTTCAGATACCATTTCTTCCAGCTGCTAGGTCTCACTAAGTTGTCAGGTTTATCAGAGCAGCCATTTCGCTATTCAGCTGCCAGTTTTTAGTCCAGCTGTCAGTTCTCATCCTAGAAACCAGGTCTTTTCCGCTATCATTTGTGCTCCAAGTTACTAATTCCATTCTAGCTGCCATACTTCTAGTCTTACTGGCTAGATCTCAGGCACCTGCTAAGTTGACAAATTTCCACCAAGGTAGGATTCCTTTCCCAACTTCCAGTTATATTCCCTGTCGCCAGTTCTGTTCCAGTGGCCATTGATAGTGCAACTCCCAATACTATTCTAGCTTCCAGTTCTCCCCACAATTGCTTGTTTGTTATCTACTAGTATTATTCGAACTGCCAGTTCTGCACCCAGTCGCAAATTCTCAGCCAACAAACCCGGCTTTGCCACATAGGCAATTCTATTGGTTTTACTTATTTTATTTCTTGCAAGAAAAAGAAAATTAATTGGCGAGAAGGCATGCCTATATGAACCCCTCTCGCGAAAAAAAAAAGGAAAATGAAAAATACTGGGGGTGTTACAGGACAATACATGAACAAAAAACGACATATGAAAGATTCACATCACATTTTTCAACACAGAAAGTAAAGTCAGATTAGGGTTTCGTGATGACCTAGCATGGAAAAATAAACATAACACTTTCTATGGAAATTGTATGTACCTAATAACAGCATGAACAACTTCGAGTTGAGAAGACACGTTGCAGTTTTCGGGTTCGTGTAATACAGTTTTAACTGTGTAATAGGCATGAGGTGGCACTGTGCAATGTAAAGAATTTCGTTGTACGGTATTCTGCGGACACCTTAAAGGTAGTGAAAAGTATTTTCGTTTTCTTTGCCACAGTTACATTGTGGTGTTGTACCTACACCTATTTTAAAGAAGTCAGCATTGAGGGAACCACACTCCATGCGTAACTGTGCAGACACTATATTTTCTGAACTTTTTCCAACATAATATACATCATTGCCGTTTGGTCTGTCCTTATTCAGTTTAAATTTAATTTTTTGTAGGGACTCACTTCTTCTGGCATCAATCGTAAATTGTTCCACAGCTTTACGGTTGACGAAAAAAGAGTTACCAAACAGATCTTTACGGGTTTTGAAATGGAGCGAATTTAGAATGCATGCGGGAATTGTATCTTGTTGTACTCTCTAATGTTCGAGAAGCTAATTATACAGGTACATTGGAGTCACCTTCTTGATGATCATATACATTAATACTAATTTCTGTTTGTCTCTCCGAACAACCAGTGTTTCCTGTCCTGTCTCCTTATAAATTTGACTATGACTAGTAAAACGCCTTGTCCCTGTTACTGCAAGGGCTGCTGCCAGTTGCACATTTCCAGTTCAGATTCTTTGGCTCGGGAGAAATTAGTGAATACTACCTTTTCGTACTTCAAGACTGGGCGTATGAACAAGAAATACAAAATCTCAGGTGAACGTCTGTTTCGTTTATGCTGCATACTACATAAAATTCAAATGCTGCAGACTACGTAAAATTCAAACCATTCTCATAGCTTTCGTACAAATAGAATTGATTCTCTTTGACATTTTCAGTAGTTGTTCCCTCAAGCTTAAGAGCAGGATGGGTCACAATATGGCGTTTTCTGGTTATTACCATCTATTACAGCTGCCAGTAGTTTTTCAGTTGCCAATTCCTTTAAAGCTGTCAGTTGTCCTTTAACTACTTTTATGTTAGTGGTAATTTTGTCAAGGCAGATATTTGTGTGCTCAAATTTTCTATATAACTATGTATTATCATTAACCAGCTTGATTTACTTTGCACACTGATATAGTTCTGTTGTCCATCAAAAACGTACGCACACTTTCTTCAGCACAAAATGTATTTTTCTTATATTTGAACATTTTGTTTCGTTTTGATTTAGCACATATCAAAGGTTGCGCCTGTCTATGTACATCTAGAAAGCCATTTCGGAATAATTTCATTTTGTTCATTAAGTGAGTGTGCCCATACATCGTGCCAAGTTAAGTCGAGTGCTTAAATTTGCAGAACTACAGTATACTAGAGGGACTTAATTATGTTTGGGTATGTCACGGTTTTCTGGCTCAGATTAGCGAGTAGCTTTATCTCAAATTTCAGGCAACATGAATTATGGTGTTGAGTTTAAACTAAACCAGTTGCGTTGCAGTTATTTTTGTAGGTAAAAGTATTGTACTCTTGTTTCAAAGTCAATACTGTGCCTCTTTTCTTGGATTCCAATGTCTTTTGAAATAGTTTTTTATTAATTTCAGCATGCTTCCCTTTTTAATTGCAAATTATGCGACAAAAAATGGAACAAGTGAAAATATGACAAGTATGATCAGAAGATATTGCATTGACTTTTGAGGCAAAGTCGGGTCCCTGGACTCGCAATTTAAACAAATGGCCCCAGGTATCTGCGGTATTTATGGGATAAAATAAGCGTGCAAAACATATTTTATGAAACACATTTAAGGAAGTTTATTGGAAACAGCAACGTATATGAAACGTTTACCTTGAACAACAGTTTACGTACTACATATGCATGTAGAAACAAAAATGAAATTTCAAATTTATAAGATTTCATTTTCAGTATTATAAATTTTAGACATGCTTATTTGTCTTTTGTCATGGGATCATAAATTGTTCAAAAAGATGTACTGTGAACAGTGCGCCTGACAAGTTATGAAAAACAGTTGGCCTATCCTGCATGTAAATTCCACGAATTGAAAATGTATAGGGTACTTGCAGGCAATACGGCATCAACGGTATTGTGATCATGATTATCTTCATCACATACATGTGTTGTGTTAGCTGACTTATTATCATCATCATCGCGAAAAGTTTCTAACTACCCTTTTCAGTACCACGTTTGGACTGAGGTGAGAGCTTAATCCGGTGAGCCTTGGGCGCAATACGCGCTGAGGAAAGATGTCCGCATGGACCTTTTTATTTCAGATTGGCACGCTGGTATTTGAATGAAAGGTTTGTTCATGAGGAAGTTGAATTTGATGTCATTTTAATGCTTCAGATTTATCAGAGCGACTTTTGTCGCAGTTAACACTGAAACAGCTCAAAGTTACAGTAAACAAATACGGGTAGAGAATATTGTACATATTGTATCTGTAATCGTAGTGCATGCCCCGGGTAAATAATCACAAAATTTATACTTTGGGTTGTAGGCATACAGTTTCACATGCCAGTGTGTGAATCTTCACACATACACAGTACTTGATAACTTGAACTCCTGCGTGACAGAACTTTACAGATATTATTAATTCATTACACAATTAGAACAAAATTCAAGACTGAACCAACACCCTCTCAGTTCGACTATGCCAGATGTAATCAATTACGCTCACAGCTCAATAAAGACAAGCATAAAATATTGATAGACATTAACATCACATAAGGTATTCACATATGCTCTCGGCAAAATGCAGTGACTCAACCAGCTTAGCTAGGGTGCAGAACGATTATTTAAAAAATGTTAAAAAAAACAACAACAAACAAACAAAAACACCCCCCCCCCAAAAAAACACACACACAAAAAAAAGAAATGCACTTTTTATAGTTTACTTCAGGGGTGGAGGCAATGTTATCTCGATCAACTAACCAGATTTAGCATCGAAATTGAAAATCTAATTGATTTGAATATATACAAGAAGAAATAGTGTTTAGTCCAGCCGTCAGTTTTTTTCCTAGCTGCCAGTTATATTCCACCAGCCAGTTCTATCGTATCTGCCATTTCCCCTGCCCGGCTAGGTGGGGAATCGGCAGCTGACACAGAACTGACAATTTGAATAGGACTGAGAGCTTGATGTAGAAGTGGCAGTTACAAAAGACCTTTTACCTGGAAGAAACCTGGCAGCTGTGAAGAAAACTAGCAGATGTAGCATAATTGGCTGCTTATGGAAGAACTGGGAGCTGCTTAAGGAGTGGCAGCTGAACAGATTAGTGTATGAACTGGCCGCTAAGAACAGAACTGGCAGCTAAGGTATAAATGGCGACCACTCGGAAAAGTGGATGATGGAATAGATTTAATAGCTGGGCATACAACTGGCAGCTCTAAACAAAATGGTGGCTAAGAACTGGCAGTTCTACATCCTGCCAGTTCTCTTCTGGCCACTAGAATAGCTGCCAATCCTGTCTCCAGCTGCCGGCTTCTACCCAATTCTTCCCCAGCTGGCCAATCCAATACCGGCTGCCAGTTCTCCAAAGCTGCTAGTTATCTATCAGCTGAGATATCCAATGCTGCCTATCCCGTACCAAGCTGTACGTAATTGCATATTCTCACTCATCCTAAAATTCTAATTTTGGCTGCTATTTCCTGATCTGAATGAAAATCTTCAAGCAGCTACCACTTCTCTCCTACCTGTTAATTCTTAATATCATAATGGCATGGACACTTGCATTTAGGGGTTTTGATAACATAACGATTTTGCTGAGGCACCAAAAAGATTGATATTCTTTTTAAACTTGTGGAGGTATTTAAAGCCAGGTCTGCTTCAAGCTGTATATTCTCCAGCCTTGTACCCAGGTACCCAGGACAACCCCCAAACCCCGAAAAAAGCCTAAAAGTCTGGTCCCGAATCAAGATATTTAGTGCCCAGTGTGAAAACTAAGTCAAGCACTCTGCCTATTGCTGACATTTATTTCATTGCAGCGGGCAGATTAAAGTTCAGTTTGTAAGTCATCGTTTAAAAATACGTTGACCACCACTTGCTCTGGTAACTCGGAGAACGGACCCCCAAACACTAGCGATACTAGATACCAATACCGTACCGATAGTGGCTAAATACAGCAGCTATGCAGCATTATGCTTCACCCCGGCCCAAGTTGACCATCAAGACAAGTTGAAATAGAATGTTATGTTAGAGTTGTCTTTTCTGCAAAATAATGGCACACATTGGCCAGCTTTTCTGTTAACGTTGTCTTACAACTTGATCACAGTTCATGAAAAATGCTACAGGATTGATCCCAAATAAGTTTTTCTCATATGCAGAGGTTTATTGAGAAAATGATCCATGGAATGTAAATTTGCTGCTGCAATTGGACAGCACCATGGTCTTGCACGTCAAGTCATTTAACATTGCAAAAGTGCACCTGCCAAGGAAATCTGGTCGTTTTGACCAGGTGGGGAGCAGGATTGGTAATTGCAGGTACTACTGTACCAAGATGATAGGTATTTCCATGCAGAACCTGCCAGGGTATATCAAAGAGAGTGAATGATATAACATTTTCAAAAATAAGGTGAAATCATTCTTGATGCATCAGAAGGGAGTACTGGAGATGAACTGTTTGTATATTTATAGTTTCAGTATCTTATAATCAGTGTTATCAGGGACCTGCAATTTATATACATATATATATACATATACCTATGTTTACATATATATATACACATATGTTTACATATATATATATATATATATATATATATATATATATATATATATATATATATATATATATATATATATATATATATATATATATATATACATATATACATGCATATATATACATATACATATATGATCCCTGGAGTTTTAAAAATTGCGCCTTTGATACTTATATTCATTTATATATTAATTTATTGAAAATTCAGATCAATGTTTTAAATGATAAATAATTTTAGCGTTTCAGGATATGAAAAATACAAGCTATTATAAAACTGACAGCCGGCTGAGAACTGGCAGCTGGGCTAAAACTGGAAGGTGGGCAGGCAAACTTGCAGCCATGATTCAATGGGCAGTTGGTTAAGAACTGGCAGCTGGATGGAGAACTGGCAGCTGGACTACACTGGCAGGTGGGCATGAAAATGCCAGCTACAATAGAACCGACAGCTGACTGAGAACAGGCACGTGAACTTGGCATCAGGGTTTGGAAATTGGCAGCCACACTAGCATTGGCAGCTGGCTGACAGGCAGCTCGAGTACAACTGGTAGCTGGGCATGGAAATTGGCACCTACAGGCAGCTTAAGTAAAACTGGCAGATGGGCATGGAAATTGGCAGTTACGATGGAACGGGCACACGGCTTAGAACTGGCAGCTGGACTACACTGGCAGCTGGGCATGGAAAATGGCAACTATAATAAAACTGGCTTGACTTGATGTTACTTGACCAACCATTATTATTTAACAAGTTCTTGCATCGAAATTGGAAATCTAATTGGTTTTAATACGTACAAGACGAAATGAAGTTTGGAACAACATTTGTTTCATCAACCTGCGTTTAAGGTGGTACATAGTCACCCCCACCCCCACTGATCACTCCCACTCCCATGATGATTAATGGGGGACGGTACCATGCTGTCTCAGTACTCGTGGAGAGCCGACTGAAAGCTTGGAAAAGAAAATGGTGGCAAATAACTATTGGTACCTTAAACATTGGCAACTGACAAATGCCAGGTAAGTGGTTTGGTGGTTTATGTTGAAGAAATTGAGCCTCCGTGTCCTTTACACTAACTACAGATCATTTAGAGCGATTGCTATTTAATATTTTCCAGTCTAATACATAATACAGCTCTTTGTGGCAGAATTTATTTTTCTCCACGATAAAGTCCAGCAAGCATGTTTAAGAGCTATGTCCTTTTTAGACGCAAACTTGATCATTCGCAGCTACCTCAGTTATGTTAAATTTCGTTCTTTCAATTCTTTAAGCATATAAAAAAATCAAATGTTGTACCAGCTTCGTTGATGTGATACCTATAATTGATATAATATTTTGCCCAATGACAGATGCACATTATGGCATGCACTTTAATCACATTCAGAAATGTAGATTAAAGTTTGCTTGCTGGACTTTATCGTGTAGAAAAGCAAACTCTGCCACGAATAGCTCAATTATGTATTACAATGAAAACTATTAAATAGAAAGCTTTTAACGTGATCAACCACTGAACCGCAGTTCTGGGACTTCTGTCAGTGAAATCCACGGACACGTTTCGGTGCATCATGCACACCTTGTTCCAGTAACAAATAGTAAAAGCATTTTGTTTCATGTGACATGACATGTTAGGGTGAATAATATGACTTTTATGTCAAAACGCTCTATTAAAGACCCATTTTTTTAACGAAAGATTATTTTTCGCCACGAACACTTCCTAAGAAAGACTTGTTCTCTTGGTCCTTGGCGCTTATAATTTTGTCACCGGGATTTTCATGAATTACTTATATACTTATCAGCTTGTGTACAGAGTTTTGTTCGAGGATCAAAGTCTAATATTTAGTGTAAATATTATCATTTAAGCAACGTGTATTAGAGTGTGCTGTCTAATACCAGTTTTACCTGTTCACTCGATGGCCGTCCTCTAAGCAGTTCTTGTTAGTACGAGCGCGATATAGTTAGAAATAATAATAATAATAATAATAATAATAATAATAATAATAATAATAATAATAATAATAATAACAATAATAATAATCATAATAATAAAAATAATAATAATAATAATAATAATAATAACAATTATAATAATAATGATAATAATAATACTGATATGAACAACAACAACAACATCAACAATAAAAACGGCAACAATGTATTTGAAAAACTACTCCGTCAAAACAGGAGCACTGACTAAACGGGGTTATTTCATGGGGCATCCATACATTTCCTTTGAATTCATTTGTAAAATATAAGTATAAACTATAAAAGTTAAAGTGTTCAATAGATTAATTCAGTTATCTAACATAAATGATGTACATGCATGCATGATATAATAATACAAATTTTATCTCGAAAAACATGCACGTTAAATTCTGAAAAATATCAAATTACTTCTCGTATCAAGTTGTGACATTTTCGATCAAAGAGAGGAAATAGTAAAACAAGAAAACGAGACAACGCTCCTACGAAAACACAAAAACGCGAGTGCGAAAACACAACATACTGTCTGTCGTATCTTCACGGGTGTGTGTTCGCGTTTTTTTTCCTCGAGTTTTTTACTTTAGTGTTTTTGCATTCGTGTTTTCTTGTTTTGAAAGAGAAATGTTTAGATGGCACTTTTGTGCCACCATATGTGCAAGTTTGGGCCTCATCATATATAAGAAAGTGTCATTTATTCTTACGGTCTGACTTTTGTTATGCAGTTCATCACTTAGACAAGCTGATCCATCCGATATTGACAACAAAAATTGAACCATCCGATGTTGACAACAGAAAGTGTTTTGGTATTCCTGATTTTATTCATGCCACGAAGTGTCATCATTTCTTCAATTTGTTGATCCAACTGTTACTGACTATTCGGATTATAGGTGCTCTGCTGATACTTTGGCTACATAGAGGGGAGTTGGGCAAGAATATAATTGAAACTTGATCAGGTCGCCCTGCTAGTCAAGGTGATAAAATCTATATTTCCACTGCCATATCATAACAACAATGTGTATCTTAATAATTTTAATGAAAAAATTAACAATTAAAATTATTCAGGCTGCATGTTGTTTTGTTGTTTTGTCAGGATTTATACATTTTATTTCATACCTTCTCTTGTATAGATCTCCCCTGCCTTATACAGGCACCTTAAATCAAGGTTTGATTGGCATATTTATCTTGAAAGATGAGTTAGATGGTCTTTATATCTAATTTTGTAGTTCTCTCAAGCTTACTCATGTCACTGGTCACCAACTTTCTTCCAACACTGCATAAACTTACCGGTTTGACCCTTTTTTCTTTTCTTTTATTTACTCATTTTTTTAATATTCTATTATTATTATTTTTTTGCTGCTTATGCACAGATGAATTTCAATGAGACCATGAAGGTATTGGCATGCAGTCCATGGATAACGGTAGCTACCATGAACATGAAAGGAATATGCAACCAAAGCAGTCAGTAATCACTTACCATTAATGCTCATGGATACATATAACAACCAACAAATCAACAGCAATACAATAGAATGGAGGGGTGCGCTTATTGACTGTCGCAAATTTCAAAAGTGGATTGAAATATTTTGTGAAGTTGCCTACAGTTATAAGGTCAAGTTTTACAGTTTTTAAGTTTTTTTAGATTAAATTTTACATCAGAATTAATTTTTTATTCAGCACTGAGTTTGCTTGTTTGTCTGTTCTTTCGTCGATTGATTGATTGATTGATTGATTGATTGATTGCAAATTCATGGTTAAAGATAAGGGGAATTTCTCCGGTCTCTCCATACTTCACCACAGAAAGCATTAAAGAAATTGATGAGTCAACAAATTCTTTGTTTTGGAATTCCAGGTTACCCAGCTTCTGCCGCATCTAGCCCATCACTTTTCCCACTCAGTCAAGAACCGATTCAGAACATATAGTTTACGAAAGACGTTTTTCAACAGATCTACCCTTAAATGGATGGAATGGCGCAGATGATAGATACAGGTCAGAGGCAAAGTCCACTTGTCCAAGTGGATAAGTAGGTCTGCAACGGTGTGAGTGAATCCTTAAGTTGTATTGATTAAGTAGTCAATGGTCGCCACTCGCTACTACAGTGCTGGCCTGCAAGTGGAACTCCATTTGGTGACTGAAGTGATGCTGACTACAATAATGAACGCGTATAGTCCAAAAAGACGTTACCTAGAGATACCCAAAGCAACATAGGTTCACATAGTACCCAGTTTTCAGAATATTTGGCCACAAAATACAGGCAGTCACAATTTAAGGTTCCTGCTCATTTAAGGATAGCAATATAGGCCTGCATAACAGTCGTTTCTTGCACAACCACTAGTCTTGAGATACATAGATAAACACTTAACTCAATTGAATATATTTATTTTTTCTTTTTTGACATTACTTTACTCGGACGACATTCAACAAGAAAACAAAGAAACAGGCTAAAAGTTGTTGTATCAACGTTTTTGAACGATGGACCTTTTGCTAACACGTTTCAGCACCACCGTATTTAACATTGCTGATAATGCACTACTCGTGATCCTCAACTTAGCAGTTTGCTGATGTATGTTGACTGATGGTGATGATGATGATGATGATGATGATGATGATGATGATGATGATGGTGATGATGATGATAGCACAGAAAGCATATATAAGAAACGTTATATAATAATAATTTTACTTGCCATCAGAGATTACGGAAGTAAAACTATGCACATATAGATACCACATAGTCATGGGCAGAATTATAAAAATGTATCACTTTGACAACGATGCAACAAAAGTAATACACATTTAGGCATTATGTATTCAATACACATAGAAACAGAAATTATTTTAATTACTGTTCCAGGAATGATGACGCAAGACAAAGTATATTTCCAAGTTGAGTTGATATTATTTTTTAAGAAAATATACGACGATGTGTAACGAAATAATAAGCATGTGGAAAATCTTGGTAATTTCTGGTTAAGGTAAATACGAAAAATCAACCTGGTACGCAATATCAACCTATCACACTTTATTGTATTTGTGTCTTTTTGCCCAGAACCACTTCCTAGTAGTCAATATCCTATTCCGCAGTCCGAACTCTTTACTCTCCATAAACTAACCTGTCCCTGTCTAACCTAAATACATATGGAATCACTATTGACCATATTGCACACATTCCTAAGTAAAATTTTGACATAGGCTGTATCAGCCCAAATAAATTAAAGGGTCTTCAGCGGGTAACTACTCAACATGTTTCGGAGCCTTTTACCTGTACATGTCTATCTGGGTAGCGGCTCCTTGTCTAAGCTAAATATTCAGCAAAGACAACCCACATAATAAAGAATAAATATGAACGTGGCAAATGATGAATTAGCTAAATACGTGAAGTTTTGCTTATAAATGCAGAGCTTCATTATGAAAGAAGAATACCTGTCAAACAAACCATAATTACTAAATTTTTCAGTGCAGGTTCAGATAAGAACAATTTGACTTACCCCTGTACCAATAAGTACCCTTTCTAGCTGGACAGCTTATCCAAGTTAAACCACCTGGCAGTGTATAACTGGAGTGCAAACAAGCTGGGGCCTTATATTCAGTCCCAGTGATAGTGAAATAAACAGTTGCAACTAGACCAGCTGTACAAACCAAAGGAAATCCCAACAACGACTGCAACAATGGACATCCTGCACCAGAAATGTAAAACAAACTCTTTGATGACACCTACCCCTCAAACAATTAAGCCCTATTTAACTGCCAACCCTGAGTCAATGTATCAACTTAATGTGTCAGGTTTGTGACATTTGAGAAAATAGTGTCAATTTTGAGTAAATGTTCATTTAGGCATGTCAGGAAAGAATGAAAGTCATTAGGATTTATGTCAAAAACATGTTATCAAAACAATTTTCTTAACAGGATTTTGAGTACAATTAGGCAAGCTTGTAACTGTCGTCAGTAGCTGCTTGCTACCTATAGCCCCTGGGGGTTTGACCTAACAGAAAACAAGCTAGCCTAAAATGTCTGAAAGGTGAACATTAAAACAGAATAATGCCAAAGATAAAGTTAAGTAGCAAAACAGACAAGTCTAAAAACTGTAAATTATTGTAGCCAAACTTTCTAATGATCTTTGGATATTAACAGGTAAATTATAGGGCAAGTCAGAAACGAATAAAAGTCATTTGTATTTAAGTCAAGAGAATTCAATGAAAATATAATATTTCTTAACCAGATATCAAGCACAATTAGGCAAGCTTGTAACTGTCGTCAGTAGCTGCTTGCTACCTATAGCCCCTGGGGGCTTGACCTAACAGAAAACAAGCTAGACTAAAATGTCTGAAAGGTGAACATTAAAACAGAATATTATCAAATAGTGTAAATACCATTTTATGTGTATGTTGATTCTTTTAGACTGTTAGAGGACCTGCAAATAGTTTGTCCGATTATACACGCTTCTCATTAGTGCATGAAATCTAAATTACTGCACAAATATACGATAGATAGTGCCCTATGTATGGACCAATTATTTCAGGCTGTATGATGCACTTATGACTGAGTGACTCATGGACGATATTTAGTGGGGTGTCATTATGTATATCGACAAATTTATTATTAAAGGTTTTTACCCAGCAAAAAAAAAAAAAAAAAAAAAGAAGAAGAAGGAAATACTGATCCAGCTATCACTCTATATTACAATCAAATCATGACTCAAGTGATGTTATAATCTTTGCAACATATCTGGATTATCAGTTTGCCCATAGGAGAGAAAGACGTACAATATGCAGGCCAGATGCACATGTCCAGCCTGAGCTTTGGATATATGAATCTTGTCGGAAGCTGGGCTTGATAGCATCTCAACCTTAAACTTGACTCCAAATTTACTGTTTAAACCTGCCAGTATCACGGTTTGAGACCAGTTTGAAGATGTGTGGGATCAGGAAAGTATTCATGGAAACCCCCGATCGGAAAATATGGTTTTGTCTTGTGAATCTTCCAATATCATTATTTGATATCCTGCATCAAATGTAAATCACAATATGTGGGCCTAACTGCTCAAAAAGTTAAAAGAGATTTAGTGGTCATAAAACTACAGTAAAAATCACAAGTTAAATACTTTTTGTGTTCAATTCTGAGGAACATTCACATTTGGATTGACAGATACAAATTATTGAGTACATAGAGCAAAATTTGTTTGACCAAGAGAGTTTTGTTAACACAAGGAAGTTATTACAAATGGAAGATTTTTGGATGAAAACACTTAATTCAGCTTTTTCTTTTGGCCTCAATGACAGAATTTTAGTCATAGGTGATGTTGGGAATTTGGACTTTGCAACTCCTGACAGCAGTCACACAACTTTTCTTAATAATCAAGCTGGTATTCAAAGAAGAAGTCACGGACAAAGAAAATTACGGAAAAACAGGAAATTTAAGAACATGGATACAAAAGACCTTATTCCAGAATATACTCTAGGCTTCCTCCAATGGCATTGATCATTTTAATAAAAGGCTCCGAAACACGTTGAGTAGTTACCCGCTGAAGACCCTTTAATTTAATTGGGCTGATACAGCCTATGTCAAAATTTTACAGAGGAACGTGTGCAATATAGACAATAGTAATTCCATATATATACAGGTTAGACAGGGACAGGTTAGCTTATGGAGAGTAAAGAGTTCGAACTGCGGAATAGGATATTGACTACTAGGAAGTGGTTCTGGGAAAAAAGACACAAATACAATACAGCTCTTAAAGCACTGTCATTTCGAGACATAACAAAAATCAATGAATATTTGGGTCTTACTGATTCAGACCACACATTTCCACACGTTTTTGTGATATTACGTATGCTTATACAACTATTTGGAAACCAGATTCTAATAAGAAAACATTAGATAAAATGTTTTGCAGCATTCATTTCAAACACAAAATTATTGTTTCACTGAACATCCAGTCCTTTTTCATATTTAAATTTTTGCAGAACATGAGTCCAAAGGAATGCAAAATAGAAGATCGCCCCATTATTTCCTATTAATATGGCAACAATATTCGACAAAGTATCATGAATTACAAGAGATTTCTGGCTTCAGTCGCCCTCGAGGATATTGCAGCGCATCATAATTGTGACTGTATGTATAACAGTAAATATTCTAATTTTGTGGGTGCATACCACAAACATGTATTCACAAGTAATTTGGATAAATTACAAAATTTAAGTTTAAAAGAAATGATGAAAAAGGTAAAATAAAAATGTGGGCATGTCCCAAGTTGAACATTGATGGTATTTTTCAGTATACATGTAATGCATTTGATTCCTACTGTATTGGATGGGGAAAAAAAGAAAACATAGAATTTCAGAAATTTGAAGGGTTGTTTTCAAACGTGCAAAGAGTCTTTAGAAATAGAATTTTTTGTTACAAATCCCACATTAAGAATTTCGATATGGCTAATTTAAAACAGCCTAAAGTTTCAAAAGCAGTCAAAGAACCACAAGAAAGATTTGTAGTCACTACCAAAGATAAGGCAGGTAACAATATTGCGATCATCTGCAAAAAAAAAAATATCTGGATGTTTTGAAAAATGAACTTGGTATAACCAATATTTCAGACATAAGAGGAAATGACATATATGAATTACATAAGCAATCCATTGATAATTTGATAGATACACATAAAGATGAGATGAAAAGGAATTTTAATATCAAAATTTCGGAAGACAACTCCTCTATTCCACTTCTGGTTTGGTGCACGGTTGGCTGAGCGGTAAGACACTCGCCTTTCACCTCTGCGACCCGGGTTCGATTCTCGTCCTGGGCAGCATGTGGAAAAAGTTCTTATCACTTTAACCGTGCACGGTGGTTTTCTCCGAGTACTTCGGTTTCCTCCACTAGGCTAGGTAGGAAGTATACGCCAACATCTGTGCCATGAAGAGTGACTCGATAAGTCAATGCTTGACTTCTTCCACAATCAATGTAAAACAAATGTGTCTATACTTATACCCAAATGACATAAAACCCTTTTAAATTAAGATTCATAGCTGTTGCTTCAAACTGTACAACAAAACAATTATCAAAAGAAGTAACATTGTGTTTGACTGCAATTAGGAATCATTTTTGTAAATACCGTAATGCAATTTCTAGAAACTGTGAAATAAATTGTTTTTGGGGTATTAGCAATTCTTCCGAGTTTGTATCTAAAATCAAAGATGTAAAAGCAAAAAATATCAAATCTTTTGATTTTTCAACACTGTACACAAATATACCAATAGATGGAGTCAAAAGTTCACTTTCAGAACTGATAAGCAAAATCTTTAAACATAATGGTTAACCATACATGAATATTAATTCCTATACAATGAAAGCATACTGGAAGCATACTGGGCACACAGTAAATATTCAAAACGTAACGTTAAATCTTGCACTGTTGAAACTTTGATTGGTGCTATAATTTTTTTTTAAGGATGATACCTTTGTTCATTGCGGACCATTGATTATTCAACAACTGCTACTGGCAGATTTATATTCAACCTAGCTTGAATTTCAGTATATAGATAAATTGATTAAGAAGGAACACCAAATGGCTACAAAATTATTAAACAACGCAAGATATATTGATGTCATTGCTTGTGTGAATGTACAAAATTTCAGTACAATTGTTAATGAAATTTGTCAAAAGATATCCCTTTGGAGGGTAACAATTCGGATAGTTTCAGTGATGTGTTTTTGCACTTGGATATTCATGTCACTAATGACAGGTTTTGTATTAAAGTCTCTCACAAAATAGATGTGTTTAACTTTGAAGTAGTTTATTATCCTTTCCAGGACAGAAATATTTAGGAAACTATTGGATGTAATAAGTTTTGTCACAACTTTTGAGATTTGGTTGTATCTGTTTGAACCAATTTTTCTGGCAATAAACTTGAGTCAGGAGGATTACGTTTGATCGGATATTTCTGCAAATGTCGGTTTAAATATCAGGAGATGGTTAGAAATTTTGGCTTCAATACTTGTAGACTTGCCTGTTTTGCTACTTAATTTTATCTTTTGGCATCATTCTGTTTTTATGTTCGCCTTTCAGATATTTTAGTCTGGCTTGTTTTCTGTTAGGTTAAACCCCGGAGGTTATCAGTAGCAAGTAGTGGCCTGCGACAGTTACAAGCTTGCCTAATTGTACTTGATATCTGGTTAAGAAATATCATATTTTCATTGCATTCTCTTGACTTATATGCAAATGACTTTCATTCTTTTCTGGCTTGCCATATAGATATTGCTGTTAGTATCCAAAGATTATTAGAAAGTTTGGCTACTATAATTTTGCAGTTTTTTAGACTTGTTTGTTTTCCTACTTAACTTTATCGTTTGGTATTATTCTGTTTTAATATTCATTTTCAGACATTTGAGGCTTGCATGTTTTCTGCCAGGTTAAACTCCCTTTGGGGCAGTCGGTAGCAAGCAGCAGCCTACGGCAGTTACATGTTTGCCTAATTCTACTTAAAAACATGTGAAGGAAAATTATTTTGATAACATGTTTTTTGGCATAAATGCTAATGACTTTCATTCTTTTCTGACATACCTAAATGCACATGTACTCAATGTTTAAAACTTACTCAAAATTGATAGTATTTTCTCAAATGTCACAAACCTGACATATTACGTTGATATATTGACTCAGGGTTGGCAGTGAAATAGAGCAGAACTGTTTGTAGACTTTCAAAGTGAGGAGTGGGTGTCATCATCGAGTTTGTTTTACAGTTCTGGTGCAGGATGACCATTGTTGCAGTCCTTGTTATGATTTCCCTTAGTTTGTACAGGGGGTCTAGCTGCAACTGTTCATTTTTACAATCACTGGAACTGAATATAATGCCCTAGTTTGTTTCCACTTCAGTTATACACTGGCGGGAGGTTTAACTAGGATAAGCTATCCGGCAAGAGAGGGTACATATTGATTCAGGGGTAAGTCAAATTGTTTTTATCTGAACCTGCACTATACAAATTGAGTAATATTGGTCTGTTTGACAGGTGTTCTTCTTTCATGATAACGCTCTGCATTTATAAGCAAAGCATCATTTATTTAGGTAATTCTTCATTTGCCATGTTCATATTTATTCATTATTATGTGGGTTGTCTTTGCTGAATGTTTAGCTTAGACAAGGAGCCGCTACTCAGAGAGACATGTACCGGTAATAGGCTCCGAAACATGTTCTGAGTAGTTACTCGCTTAAGACCCTTCGATTTATTTGGGCTGATACAGCCTTTGTCAAATTTTACTTGGGAACGGGCTCAATTTGGAAAATAGTATTTCCATATGTATATATGTTAGACAGGGACAGGTTAGTTTATGGAGAGTAAAGAGTTTGGACTGTGGAATAGGGTAATGACTACTAGGAAGTGGTTCAAAACACACACACATATCAATCAAGTTTGTCTTCTTGTGTGACTATTACCGTTGCATGGACAGTCATTTCAGTGACTGGTCAGCATGTATGGATGGCATGTCAGCATGTCTGGGTGTAGTGAATGAGTAGGTAAAGCAAATCAAAAAGGCGTCCTTCTTTAGGACCAGAGTTACCCATTCCATAGACGTGAGGATGACAGGCTATTTTGCTTTTTTTGGTTTGTTTTGTTTTGCTTTGCTTAGCAAGTTTGTTTAGCAAGTATGGTATCATGGATATACATGAGTCTGTGGGTAGAGGTCATCGAAGTTTACATGGTAAGGTTCCTTCTGGACCACCTTTGTTTCAATCACTACTAACCTTACAACTTTATTCCAGTAGTACATCTTTGTGTGCAATGGAACAGGCATATTTGGTGTACATATAAGCACAATGAATATGATTATGAACAATTTATAGAAGTACTGGTGTCTCTTCGACCACAATACATATACTTTCCAGATGACAGCCAAATCGTGCAGGTTCAGGTGGAATTATATGCACTTGGTGATCTGTCTTGTATAGTGGGGGCTGTTGACTGTATCCATATGCTAATATTGTTACCAGGTAATCATATTCAATTTTCCTTAAAAATCGCTCCAACTACAGAGGCTGCTGTACTGCACATTGCTGGAGTGGTACGGGCGTGGAAAATTTATCATGCCACTAAAAAGTTTCGATAAAAGTCGCTGAAGTCCGCAACTGAAGAGAATAATGACAAAACGAATGGAAACAATAAAGGGGAAGCCACATGTCATGTGTGCAAGGAACGTTTGAAGAACTTATGATTTTGTGTGACCACTGCAGCTCAAGGATTTGTATGCAATGTCTCTAATCAACTAGTCAAGTATTGTAATTGGTAAATGAACAAATATCTGACTCTCACAAGAGCAATGTACAACAACAAAATGTGAACTTGAATAACGTACAGGATTTGGGAGACTTATGATGGGTAGTAAACTTTCACCTGGATAGGCGTAAGATGTTATCTGTATGGATCAAACAAGACAACCAGCCTTGTTTTTATACAAAGGCTACATATGTACATTAATAAAGAAACTAAATGATAGCAATGATCCTGAAGTTATAATGGACAGTACATCATTATTCGAGCAAGTATATATCCTGTGAGCATGGTTACAGGCAACAAAATTGCTTTCCTTTCATTTATATGCACATATGTGTGTGTATACACATTGACTGCTAAGGCATTTACATTTTCTCAACAGATCCCTTTGCAAAGTTGCCCTTCACAGCGTTAAATTGAAGGAGCTTTTTTTCTCCTAACGAGGGGTGGCTGCAATATTTTGGTGTGGGGTGTGAAGCTATCTGCGTTTGCCACGCCATTTGTTTACTCTGCTTTGTCACGCTTTGTAAAGGTAGGCAATGCTTTGGAGCAGGGCTCAGATCAAGCAAAGGTCATAACACAGGCGTGCTTGTTTGTTTGCTTTGATTTTCCAGGTGACAAACATATAATGAAAGTGAAGTCAACAGCTTTTAGAAGAGTTTCTGTGCTGTGATTTGAAGGCTGCTTTGAGTTACAAGCGCTTCGTTTAGGCAGTGTGATTACTGTCCATCATTGCCTTTGTTTGCAGTGTCATGAATTCTTTGTGCATTCTTTACATGTGCATCTGTTGCCCCCAACATCTTGCTTCATACGTGTCAGGTTATGATATGCTGTGCTCTGCTGAATGTATGAATGTGAATTAAATTGATCTCTGTTGCTCTGGTTACGCTCTGCAAGAAACTCGTCCAGAAAGCCTCTTAACGGCCAGTGAATTGTGAGTCAACAAGGATGATAGGCAAGTTGGGCTGTGAGCTAGATGACTTAATGAATAGGAAACTTTCATGTACAAATGGGACAGCAGTCGCAACATGTAATGTTCTGCCTTAGTGAATACACGCTGTCTTCAGGCTACAACAGAACCATTATATTTGTTTCGAACAACTGCGAGATAAAAAATAATCCATGGCGTTATTGCTTTGTTAGTCTACGGAGAGTGTGAATTAGTTTCAGTGGGGGTATTGAGGTCATTGGTAATTGACGATTGTTGGCATCTCTTAGAGCAGAGGTGAGTTTTCGTATGCCGCACTGGTTTTGTCTGAGAGTTGATTGCACTACATGAAATACATGGCGTCAGTCTGCTCGTAAATGGTTAAATACAATCTTCCGTAGCAAAAATCAGATGGCTGTCACATAGTCATGTAACTGGCAGTAATAAGTTAATTTATTTAAGACAAGCCTGTTTTGTGACATTGCTACATGTTTTCTATTTAGAGGAGCAATACTATAGTCTACCACGTAAATGATTTAGGACTGGCTATTTCTTAACTGCACTATGTTTCCTTCTAACTAATGCATGCCCTTATTTGTGCTGGTGCCAAATACGACTGATAATAAATTTCCGATAATTGTGATAACTTCTCGTTTATTACGAGAGTGAGTACCTTCGCCATGTAAAAAGGTGAGGCAATTGCTCCATGCTTCATCGAATCGTTTATATCCATGCTAAAGCTGACGAATATCAGCTTGAACTGAATCTGTTGTGTGATTATTCAGCAATTGGAACTGATAACTATGCAGTTCTGTTATTTACATATCAGGTTATTTGTTGACTGTCATCAAGTATTTGTTGCAAAGCTGTTATTTGCTTTAAGCTGTTATTTGCTTTTTGAAGCTAACAACTCTGTCTCGGTAGACATTTACTGAGCAATACAGCATCCATGTTGAATAGGTAGCATACACCTCTTTTGTAGGGAAAGTAAGTGTGTGGTTCTGTTTGGACCGTCATGTGGTCAATCACTTGTCCCAGAGTTAGGAGAAAAAAGTGTCTGAAAGTAGACAAAGAGAGAGAATTGGAAATTTCTCGTGGCACTCTTCAACAACCTTGCATTCAACGTGTTAACAACTACACATAATCTCTATAATATACTTAATTCTATACAAAAACAAATTCTGCTTACAACAACATGTACAATGTCAGCCAGTTTTGCACAAATTACGTCACACGAGCAGCGCTCGAATACTATGCATCAAATAAATATGATCATATTGTTAGCTATCCTAAAGGACATGTTTATTTCTTTATTAGGAATACTATTTTGAGTAAGCCTTTTCACTAAATGACCAAAATTATTTTTTAAAAACAACAACATTTTTGCTTCATGTGAGCAGTGCGTTAAGTAGTAATACTCCCTTTACGACCATGCACTTGGCTAGAGACTGACAGCTTGATTCCTTTGTCAGACCTAATATACCATCAAGCTGCTTTAAAAGTAGGTCAAAACCATGGAACTACAGGCATCCTTATTATTAACTCACAAAATCATTTGTCGATTCCTGCACAGGGGTCACAATTATTTACAACAATGTATTCAATCAAGCCATGCTATTTTCTTATTGATTGTTTGGTTATAAAGATTGAACTTTACTTTAACACCATTGTTATTGAAAGCATCCAAGATAAACTCAAGGAAGCCACTAACAACTATATTGTGTCCAACAATCCCGGAAGACACCTATAAATGGCAGTAATATTCACCAAATCCATAACTCACAGAATCTGACGCCGGGACGTATATACACTTAGCTTCATTAAAAACGCATGGGTTTCAAAGTTTAATTGATTAATGGGAATGTGTATGTTAAACTCAAATTTGTACCCATCTGTATCAGTAACCAAGTGCGGACACGCGTAGATTTCAATTTGATGCCATCACATAAATCTAGAATATGATTAACTTAATTTTGACAAGGAAAATTTATATATAATCGGCAATGCAACTTGCTTTTTTTTTTTTTTTTGCCTGTGGGTTCGAATCTTAATTTTGATCAAATATATACTTAGTAGAGACAGTTCTTAGCCCCCTATCTGTCCTGTCCCTGTATCTGTCATCTTCTTTTGTGTCTCTTACACGATCACTTATTCCTGCCAGGTGTTGCTATTGATCATCTACGCACATTTGATCATTCTAAGTGATTGTGTAATTGCCGTGCGTCATGTGTCGTCCTGTTCCAAGCGTCCTTTCTCTACAAGAGGGATTAATATAGGGCATAGCCCTCCTTCCCAATTGTTGTTATTACAGTGTGAAGATGTTTATATTGTATTTGATTAATAAAATATGTTTAAACCAACCAAGTGCGAACAAGGTGAGAGTTGGTTGACTGCATAATTACGCAATCGAATCTGTTCTGACCCACATGGCCCACGTGAGTTCAATTCAAATAAAGTGTATTGTGTATCGCTGAGGTGAGTTTCTGGTTGTGTCTGAGGTGAGAACAAGTTGGGGACAAAAAAATGCCAGCACTGTCACTGTCACTTGTGAAGTATGCCTCGTCTGGAAATGGATGATAGGCAATGTGCGTTTGGCATGCGGCAAGCTGGATGCAGTTATAAAGAGTTTGCTGAACGATTTGGATGTCACCAGTAACCAATAAGTCATTTAGTGGAGAGGGAAAGAGAGACGGGAAGCTAGCTGACCATCCGCGCCCTGAGCAGCAAATTGTGACAACCCAAGCCCAGGACAGTCACATCCGTGTTCAACATCTTTGTGACCGTTTTAGCCAGCCTCTCAAACAGCCAGAAACACAATTGGTGTCCGAAATCGCAGAATCAGTGCCAATACTGTCTGTAGGCAGTTACATGAGGCACATCTGCATGCAAATAGGCCATTCCATGGTAACATCCTTAATGCAAGATCTAGAAATGAACATTTGAATTGGGCACAACCACGATCACGATGGACAATGAATCACTGGAGATCCATTCTCTTCACAGATGAATCCATCGGTTGCCCAGATGGGTGATAGCGTGTATGGAGGCCGCAAGGAGAACAATATGCAAGATGTATGTGTGAGAGAGGGCAACCGCCAGTATTATGGTCTGGGGAGGCATCTCAATTAACTACAGAACCCCACTAGTTGTTCTGGACGGTAACATCACAGCCTAATGCTATATCCATGAACTTCTGCATCCTATAGTCCTTCCATTCCTTGAGAACAATAACGATATAACCATGTTCCAGCAGGATAATGCAATGCCACATTCTGCACGCATCACACAACGTTTTTTTGAGGACAATCAAATTGATGTCTTACCTTGGCCTGCTTATTCACCTGATCAGTCACCCATTGAACACTTATGGGACCAACTAAAGATCGCTATAGGACAGAGGCAATCCTCTCTGCAAAACCATCAGCAACTTATTGCAGCTGCACAGGAAGAGTGGGAAAGGATTCCACGGGCCAGAATTTCAAGATTAGTACACTCTATGAGAAGGTGCTGTGTTGCATGTGTGCCTGCTGGAGGGGGACACACAAGATATTGAAGTGTGATTTTGCCAACTTTAGATGGTTATGCAGCAAGTGTGTTCACTGAACTGTTTCATTCAAAAGTTTGGTAAAATTGTTTAAGATCCACTGAAAAGAAGTTTGTGGACCATTTGTAAGCAAATTTTGATACAAAAGAATGTATTCCAATAAAGGAATAACTCAATGTTTACCCCATGCGTTCTTAATGCAGTTCAATATATTACCCTATTGGCCTAGCTGTTGGTATACTTTTGGGGTTCTTGTCTAACCAACCAAAGTCAGTTCGCCAGGAAACATACATTGAAGCACTGTTGTGACCGCCATTTGAAAACCGTGGTCACCATTCCCAACAAGCTGAATCTCAAGGTGACCTGGATGTTGAGACACAGCCTGCATTATTTGATAAGATCCCAATTCATTTCTCGAAAAATGAGAATGAAAATTCCCTACATGTTTAACAATGGCTCCATTTATTTTGATATTTGGCCAGTTAATCTTCTTCTGTATATGGAGGGAAATAATAAGGTTATAATAATAATAAGGTGGCAGTTCATTAACTTTAAGCCAGGAAATTATTCTTATAAGTTCATTGTGTATTGTATCAGCGTTCCACATACCAGGGTTTGTTGCCTTTAGGGTTGTTGACAGTGTGGTATCATCTGCATACATGATAAAATTAAATAATTCACTAGCATTTATAGGATCATTTATGTATATAAAGGATAAAAGGGATCCAAGATACATCTTTGGGGTACCCCTGTAGTTGTTTCAAATTAATCACAATTATTTTCATCATATTCGACATATTGTTTTCGATTGGCATGACTATCCTGTATGAGTGTGGCCGAAGTACCTGTGATGCCATTGTGTTTTATTTTTTCTAAAAGAATTGTGTGGTTTGAGGCGTCAAAGGCCTTAAACAAATTTACAAATATACACTCACCCTTGTCCATTTCTTCAATAATGTTATTCAGAAGTTCAATTATAGCTAGTTCCATTGAGTGATTTCCTCTGAATCCATATTGGCTTTTATAAATAATTTCGAACTACCGAAGTAATCATACAGCTGGTTAAAAATTGCTCTTTTAAATATTTTTTCTAAAATGGAATAACCTTGACAATTTTGGGTAGACCTGGGAAGGTACTAGTGCATAATGGATGTATATATATATATATTAAAAATGTATGATCTGTCGCACTCGGTTTTGCTGCTAATTACCGTACATATACATACATTTTCACGAGCAACAATACAGATCTGCTGGACGTCTCCTCGTCTGTTTTCAAATAATGATGATTAAGAAATACGCACCTCCTCCCCAGCGACACATTAAATCCGGTTATGTAGTTTCAAGATTTTGAAACATGACATTAAGGGGATACATTGCTACCTTTGCTGTCTAAAAGTGAGTTGATATTGATTTATTGTCTCTACAAATATAAAAAAGAGATCCTGGAATGGAATGATTAAAGATGTACTGATTTTATTGTTTGTCAGGTATTATATGTATTTGAAATAAACGCTACTGTTGTTTGCATTTTTAAATCATCATAAACGTAGCTGTCAACACAACTAATGGAGTACAGTCACTGCTTTATTTTTACAATAATGATAATGGAACATGAGACATGAATCTACCTCTTGACGGGTACTCGTGAATGGTAGTCACGATTTTAATTTAAAAAGGCCTTTGTGCGTTCAATAATAGCATTTCAGTCAGTGTAGGACAAGCTACGTAATCTTTAAAGTGTGTATCCAATTGTGGTATAACTACCTGATTATATTGTAAACGTGAGTGGCTTGAAACTTTAAAAACGACTTTTGATCTGAATCTCCAGGAGAGTGTGGAGGGTAAGGTATAAATCGGGGAACATCCTCAGTGCCGAATCATGCGGGAAAGTACATACATTTATTGCTGTACAATCATATAAATATATCCAGCACTATTTGTTAAAAGTCGTACATATATTTCAGCTGCATAGGCCACTTTAAGGCTCATCTACTAGCTAAAAGGTACCGCATTTGCTGGTTCCCTGTCTGTTTACATACTGGTCATCTTGGTCTGATGGAAAGGGCCAACACATTTAGCAGAGCTATGCCAAATATGTGGGAAGATATGCCACAAGTGGTATTTTTTTTGTCTGTTTAATAAAGTTTGCTTTATAAAACCATCCATTTATTGTTTCCTTGAGAATTATTCAATAAAGCGTGGTGTTTGCCATACAGAATTAATTTCTAGAAAAACAAAGTAAGGTTCAGAGACATAAGGTGGCACTACTGTGGCTGTACAGACCACTGCATTTTTTATAATGCGCACATTACCAAATTAGTGTCAGATCACAGCAGTGCCCCATTAATAACAGTAGCATTGCAGCTAATTTTCGAAGTTTAAAGTCGAACAAATAACTTCCAAATTCGCAAAGTTTCCATTTACTACTGTTGTATGCGACCCAATCCTTAACTGAATATTAATGGCAGTACAAGTCGAAACATTTAGTACAGCACCAAAAAGAGCTTTGTTCAGGAGGCAAACTGCAGTTACAACAGTTCATACCTAGTTATATATTTTACGAAAACAGATAAAATTATCGCCCATAGACATACATTGATGGTTGCTATTATAGTATTACTCTCATAGTTAATTTTCTTTAGGTTGTGAACTCTACACCGAGCTGGGCACCCGGTACATAGAAGTGAAACTACTAAAAGAAAAAAGTTATTAGTTGGTGTGCATTTCTAAACAACCAGCCATAGCTACTTCGTCTGTAAATTCTATATTACTTCACAAATTCCAAAAAAGAAAGCAACCTTCAGGAATTTAGCTGAATTTAATTGCTTATGACAGTCTTCAAGGTAACGTCATTGGAATGACGTACACCCCCTGAACCGCAGCGCTACATAACATATATTTATATATATATATATATATATATATATATATATATATATATATATATATTGAAATGTAACTCAGGGACATGGAATGAACGTCAGAGTGTTTGTGCACCAAGGCCATTCGGAGTGGGCATTGCAAAGAACATTTTGCTGGCAGGTGGAATATTTCAGTAAGTGGTACTGCAGCTGTATCTCAGTACATATGTATGTATGTATGTACGTATGTATGTATGTATGTATGTATGTATGTATGTGTGTGTGTGTATGTATGTATGTATGTATGTATGTATGTATGTATATGACATATTTCGTATCTTTATAGCTTGTATACTCATTCAGAGTGTATAAAGGGTCTTGTGTTGTCATAATCCGGTTTATTTCAATGGACTGTGGGAATTGAATCAGATCTCAAGTTAACTTATCAAATAAAGAATCTGTGTGCTAAATTAGAACCGCTGTCACTTTAGACATTAGGAAGTACTGCATGAACTTCCTAGCAAATGGTCAATTTCTAAAATTCTATTAAAAAGCTATATATAGCACTTGGTTATAATGTGCAGTATGCAGATTGTGCTTATCAGTAACGCCATTCAACCGAACTACTCTTTTGGGGGAGTGTATTGGTCCTGAAAAAAGATGGATGAGGGCATTGTCTATTTGTTCAATGGACATAAACTAAGTTATGCTACAGTTTGCAGCAGTTAGCAAAGTTATATTTCATGCCCACAAAATGAATGTAAGAAACAATAATATACACATTTGTCGTCACTTTCGTTAAGATTTTGGATTTTTATCATACTTATGACACTATTTTACGTTTTTGTGATGGCACAAAATGTAGGAAGCACCTGGCAGGTATTTGTGGGCTTCATATCATATTCTTGTTTAAAAAGTGTACCCAGGAGCACCTGGCTTAGTGCTACATTTCTTTGCACAAGGAGATTTTATTCCATTGCCCACTTTTATGATGACTTTTTTGAAAAAAACTTTAACGTGCCAATACATGATTATTATGGTAAATATCATGTTGATGAAAGAAAGCCTGAATGGCGTTTCAGGCAGTCAAAATTGGAAAAATGCAAAGTCAAAAATCGTTTTTTCCAGATTCCTTATTCCAGTGTTTTAATGCCATTCTGTGATATACCCAAATCTTGGGACTATAGAAGGGCGTATACACAGATATGGAATGTCAAGGTTCACCATTCCTTCAACATTAACGTGACATTGCTACATGGAATGATACGAAAGGATATCTTTACCATTTACGAAGGTTCCACGGGAAATAGCCCAATACTGGTTAAATTTACGCAGGGTTATTATCAGTTTGTGTATCTAGTTTGCAACGGAAATGTTGCACTCTTCTCAATCAGTCTTCACATTAAGAGATCTAGGCATAGACGGTACTCGTGGTTTTTAATTGCCTATCAAGTTATGGGTATTTCTAAGCAAAGAACACATCTATATTTTAAACAAAAATATATTGATAGAAGCCTTGAAAGATGTTTGGTCTATTCAAGTAGCAACCGAATGTATATCATTCCCTTTTACCTTATAGCATATCTTAAATGTCAGGCAGGTTATAATAAGCAGTGTTTACAACGTAAAAATGCAAACACCTTATGCAGGAAAATGGGCTCCCCACATCACGCTCAAGTGGTATTTACACAGGCATGCAGCAAAATAAATTTTCAACTTCACAAATTTGTCTTTCATTTTACGCGTACATGGCACATTTTTTCGCCTGGCTGGCTATCAATAGATGTACAAATCGTTTATCTTCACGTAGGGTATCACAGGAAAACATGCAGAGCTAGTTTCGTGTTATTAAGGTATCAAAGGAAATTACAAACTCAACAGATATTCTATTGTGGTATATTACGATATCACAACCAGCCTAACATAGATGCCCCAGTGATTATTCGCCTTTGGTCTATGCCTGATCACCAGAGTGCATTGATTACCACATTTTATCAATTCACCAAAAGAACACGATATGTGGAAAACATCCTTACAAGTGAAGTAACCAAAATTAAGCCAGCATATCTGGCTTTTCTGTTTCTTGATTCAGTTTTGAACAGTTCATATAAAGTTTTTCGAAGATGCACTTCCATTGATAGACAACTTCATTTACATCAATACTTCTCCATGATATCTTGGTATCCGCTACTTATCTCCATATTTGCTGGCCTGGGACATGACCATTTTGTCACATCAAAAGTCATGCACGCTGAGCGATATATTAAGTTGATAAAACGAGTGTCATACCCACTTGGTCCCTGTGTCACCATTGACGTACAATATCCAAGACTGGAAGGGATAGGTTTGGGAATAATAACTGTTTACACACAGAAGACTTTTTCTGCAGATAATTTGCACATATTTCGGATTAGACAACATGATGCAATCTACCTACATCTGGCATCATTATGTTTCCTTCAGAATGATAGACTTGCACGTGGCATTGGAATCTTCACAGCGCACCCTAGACATTACATACATGTACAAGTTGTTAAATTTAATTGGACTGGGACTACGACACAAGGTTGTAAATTCGGTGGTTTCATGTTTGTCAATGAAGACAATGGTGGCTCAACTGTCAAAATAGGACCATTTTGTCAGCATTTTATTGTCCCTACTAACACAACTTTAATCTCCTCCGACCAGCAGATCGGCGTTATGTGCTTCACATATGAATCTCAGGCTTTCATGGATGTTGTGATAAAAATAACGACTACAAAGTGCAAAGGAGTACTTCAAATATGCACGAGGCCCAATATGTCTGGATTAAAAAGTGGTCTTAAAATTACAAGTGTATTCATAGTAAAAGATCTATCAAAGTTCTTGTCGATTGAGACACAATCAGAAGGGTGTTTTGCTCTGCAACAGTTCCCAGTTTTCCTTTCTTCTAATGCTCCGAGAGCAAGTCGTTGTGAAATATACCATCTCAGTACTAAAAAAATTTCTTTTGAGACGCATATTGTACCTGAATTTTATAGTAAGCTGCTTGATTTGTATACCTTCCCCGTCTGTTATAGAATTTGTTTACAGGGGCATGATAAAAAACAGCTTAAGATGGGAGGGACATTTTTTACCGAAGGAGAATTAGCCCTCATATTCGATACTTGTTTTGGCTGGGAGACAGCTTCTTTGTTTATCTTTGTGAGACCATTCAATATGTGGAGGTGCACCCAGCTTAATATTACACATTCAGGTACACATAAAACCAATCTGCAATTAAAATTGCATTGTATTTTTATAAAATTACTGCAGGATGTTCAAAATATTACACTAATGTTTGAAAAAGTACAGAATTTCACGTTTCAATCTGATGCTTATTCAGGAAGAACTGAATATATATTCAAAAACACATTCAAGTTGTGTTATGATCTACAAATATATGGTTACGTCATAAATGGAGCTCCAAGGATTCTCTGGTCATGGAGTGCATTGTGTCAGACAAAAATGAAGTTCCGCATTGACACAAATCCTCTCTTTCAATCGTTTAGGATTCACGATATCATTAGAATCAAAATAAAACAGCCCTATCGGGGTAACATAGACATCCTTATTAATCGCATAACAGATATGGATGTCTTGAATTACCATATTCCCCAATGTTTGTACAGAGTTTGTTATATGGAATTGACGTTTGTGTACTGCAAGAGAGCAACAGATGTGTATCTGGATGGCTGGGCAATAAAAAAGCAAAGTTGGTCTGATGCGCAAAAGTTTTGTAGATCATACAACGCCTATTTGTTTGTGGTGAATAGTCGTCTGGAATCCCTACTCATACGGCAGTACCTGAGAAAAAATAAGATTTTCTATATCACCTATATTGTGTTCATTGGATTAGTCATAAACAAAGTAAGTTTGGAATTTGCTTTACTTTTTTAGCCTATGCATCTTACAGACTCTCACTAGATCCAGATATTTCTAATATAATTTGCTGTTTTATCCAAGGTATCCGCTGGTGCTTTTTGCCCTGTAATCCCGGTAAATTGGATGCACTAGGACTGTAATTTAAGAGATCCTAATTGAAATGAGATTCTTGTTAAATGTGTTTGTTCTCTGACATGTAGGGTAAGTAGTAATTTGAGTATTAGATACTATATTCTAATTATTGAAGTGCAACAATGGAAAACATGCATACTCTTTAAGCATAGTTTCTGAAAAAAACGAATTGTAAATGTGAACATAAGGCAGAAATAAAAAAAAACAACAAAAGAATTTACATTTTCTACAGCGCTATTGTTTTTAAAGAAAAAATATTAGATTGATTCCAACAGAAAAATAAGTTTTGCAGGAAATCTGTCTTTATTGTTTTCGATAAGCAATTTAATCTGTGATGGCTGAGTCAATGAAAGTAATTTCTTTGAAAAAAACATATTTTCCCCTTCATACACTGATAACAAAATATTAGAATCTAAATGATGGCTGGCCAGAAACAATTGTTTCCTCCCTAAGGATACAAGGACGGAAATCATCCAATAAGGGGTATATACAAACAATGCTCTGGAAGACTCTACCCCTCTAATTTACAATACAACACCTCCACCCTCCACCCATCCACCCACCCAGCTACTCTTGCATTCTTTATCATAGTACCACTCATATATATGCTCCAGCAACTTGCTCCCGTATACTGGCCTAGTATGGTAGACCATTCTGCCCCTCTTACTTTCCCTCTACGTTAGAGCATCCTGTCTCTGCCTCATATTGCTGTTGAATCTGTGACCCATGCCAGCCTTTGCAGACCTTGTGCAAAGATAAAAGGTCCTGTCCTTGGGGTGGACGCAGGAAAGTACATTAATGCTCACAGCAACTACCGCACATCACATGGTTTGCAAGAATTGACATACTGGCCAGCATGATGATTTCTGTTCATATTTGACGACATTGCATCGGTCTGGGTCTTAGAGAGTGAAGTGGAGATGCCCTTTTCAGCAGCATAGTCCTTCACGAGATCTTTGGCTTGTGGTGAAGGTACCTTCAACCACGAAAATCTAGTAGATAGGCTGAGAGCCACACTTTAGCAAGCAATGATGGCCACTCGCAGGCTATCAATTTGGTTGGCATGCAGCATATCTTTATATTTACATTCGGAATTTTTGTTAGCAATGAAAGAATAGTGACAAACTTTGCTTTCATCAGTCGATGGTAACATCATGTACAGCACGGCACGTGTCAGTGCCTACTTTTCTACGTAACAAGCGGCTAGCCACAACCATAGCTACTCCCAGTCCCACTGATAAACAAAAGGTCCTTCGCAGTGGCTATCACAAATATTCATGACAAATTTGATTCTAGTATTAATGTTAATACGAATATAAATATAAAAAATGAAGCCTGTCGCTGTTGTCATTGGCATGTAACAGCGCGGTTGTTGGTAGGCATTTTTCTCATGACGTCGCGATAGCTACCTAGTTGGCCTTTAAAGTACTTGAGATGAGACTTGTACAATGCCTATGCCTGACACCAACATGCAAAGTGTCAAAATCACTAGAGACTTAGAATTTGAAGATATGTGACACAGCCATTCAAATAGGATCTGATATGCAGCTGAAAGTATCCCTTTGTAAATTCCAAGCCATTGGTCCGTTGGTTTCGGGGAAGACATGTTA
Source organism: Hermodice carunculata (assembly GCA_964020975.1). Classification (NCBI taxonomy): domain Eukaryota; kingdom Metazoa; phylum Annelida; class Polychaeta; order Eunicida; family Amphinomidae; genus Hermodice; species Hermodice carunculata. Next base: position 8,467,977 of record OZ026626.1, on the reverse strand, counting down.
AAGGTTTTCCATAAAACTGAACACACATATCAATTCAAAACGCTAAGACACTTGACAAAGACCTGTCGAACAAACTTGGTAAAGGTCCAGATAAAATACATCTTCACCAAATTTCAAGAATATATATTCAACAGTTTCGAACACATTAACACATATATGTATGCATGTAGTCTCCACGGTAACCATGATAGCATGTCACATCACCAATAATAATGTTTGCATTAAAAAATCAACAAAATTTTATAAAATACGACCAGTCCACGAATTAATTGATTCTGGCAGATATCGAGTCAAGTTACCCTTATTTGAAGAAAATACGTCCTGCTGTGTGGAAGAAGTCGAAAATTAGAAAAAAAACTTGCAAAATATCATGACGAAATAGCAAGAAGAGGACTGTGACGCCCTTGTGATCAGCTTGTTGGAGAGACTGTGAATTCCTTCTGCTATTCTCTGGAGGTATTCAGTCATAATCAGGAATGCATGCATTAGCTGGTAGGTACCCATATTAAGAAAAACGTTAAAAGTCAGGATTCAGAGTATCACCACTCGCTTTCAAACCTCCAACAAGCTACCTTTCCATCAAGGTTAAAAACAGTTTCGGTAATGCTTTTGGAGATTAAATTTATATTTGCTAATGCTTTGCAAAACAACCTCTGGACAAACTGAAAAGGTATTTTACCAACAAAAATGTAGGACTATCAGAAGGTGGGGTACAACCCCACTCTGTATACGCTACTGTCATTATTAAAGGTCATTTGTCGCTGATGTGAAAAGTTCGTGCCACCCAAACAAGTACATATATTAATAACCTACAAGACAATTACAAAGACTGGCATGTTTGTCTGTGCTCCCATACAGTAGTACATGCATGGAGAGACCACCTGCATTTTTAATCACATTTGTGTCACTGCACCAAAAAGTCTATACATGTAAATGTATTTCCTAGTATAAAAGACCACTTTTTATATGACAGCTTGATTCTGGTGGAAGGGTGGTCTCAAATTGCAGGTGAAGGATACACCATAATAGTAGTACATGTAATTTGAAATAGATTTAATTTTGAAGCAAATTAGTTACTTTTATATGATTGAATGATATACAGAGTTATTCACCATGTGTCAAGTTGATGTCTGTACAAGTCATGTTATGAAGTATGATAAATTAATACATTTACTAGAACCTCTTCCATCCCCAACTTTAGATCCATATTTTCCATGATACACCATGTAGTATGCAAAACAGAGTGGAGCCCAGCGGCAGGGCATGGCGGCTGGTGGCAGACAGCGTCTTAGTAATGCCTGCCACTGGCCACTGCCATGTCCAGTTTCCTACCGCCGACCTCCAGTAAAACCCGAGCCCTTCTTTTGGCTTTTAGCAACAGCCAGCGGCGGCCACTGGTGGCCAGCATCTGTGCCGCTGGCCGCTGCTGTGCTTCGCTGGTCGCCGCTGCCACTGAAACTGGCCATATAGCGCCACAAAACAGTTTACTAGTGATTGTAACCAATGGGTATGTATGGACTAACTAACAGGTGCCCAAGTTAAAACATTTATTAAAATCAGTGATTGAGAATATCATCACCTAGCAAACACATTTTTTATCCTTCTGCAAGCTACATTTCCATTAGGTTTCAGAATAATCTAAGCAAAGATTTTAGAGGAGACGAAAATAGCAAATACACACAACAAAATGTAAATAAAACAAATAAACATTAGCGCCCAACCTTTTGGACAATTTTTAGCTCCTCAAACGTGCACTTGTGGAATTGCAAAGCAATTGGCAGGGAGGTTTAAGAGACGATTTGTTGTTAAGATTTGGCAAAACAAAAATGAATAAGAAAAAAATAATATAAAAAGTCCTATACATGACTGAACCATGGCTTAAGGACAAACCAACAGAGAATCACTCCAGGTGGATCCTGACTGAGAGTTCAGCTGAGTTTAAAATCGCAGGAATTTCTGTTAAGAAAAAATAAGATCTCCAGTCACCAAAGTTCTTCCCATGGTTCTGAAATAAATTGAAACGACCCAGCATTTATTAAAGATCTTTTCAAAGAAATAAACCAAAATAGTAGAAGTACTAGTAGCAACAGCTGCAGCACCAGTGATAGTAGTACTTGTTGTAGTAGATGTTGTTTTAGTAGTAGTAGCGGTAGTGGTATGAGAGCGTGCCATTTGGCCAACCCAAATAGAGACCTTTAGAAGCTACATCATCCATCAGCCTTGAGGATACTGTTGCTGACAGTCTTGCAGTAGTTTTAGATATTTGACCTTGCATTTATGCAAGCAAACTGTACAAACCACATGGCTTGGTGACCCTCTGTGAATATCCGAGGTCACACCGCATCCTTTTATAGGATGATGAATTGTGTGAGTAATGTGGTGCCATTAATTTATGTAAATCGTGCTACCCACTGTCCTGTAAAACATGCAGATCGGTAAAGTGTGGAAGCATTTTTGCACCGGAAATACAGTTCAGGCACAGTATTGTCCACTTCAAGTGCATTGGCGCCGATTACTGTTCCAAGTGTTTGACAATGGTTCCTAAAGTTGCACAGCCATAAAGAAATGAAGCAGTGTCACACTTGCATAACATTTGAAGATTTCATAAAATGTCATAGAAAAGTATGCCATCAACTTATTATCTCCTTAGAATACAATTTACGACAACAAATTCCCGCCACTGTAGTGTGGCAACATGATAAGTTACAAAGGAATCCTAATCGCCAATATGGGATATATCATATCCACGAAAATATTTTTCCCGTTAGTACCAGTTTCAACGTAATTTTATGACACTTTGACTTATCTGGCCTTCTGTCAAACTCTTTTAAATGGACATGATGTTTGAAATGTATAGCCAGGCCTAATGGATTCACTAGCTTTATAAAAGTTTCAAACAGTTGGTGATTGTGTGTCTTCAGATGAATTTCGAATTTCATGCAAAATGACATTATTGCTTGTTTGTAAAATGTTTTTCTTTAGAAATAACGGAACATCCATAAGTCCGTCTGATCATATAGAATGATGTACAAGAGAAATCTATGTACATTGCGCGTTCCCCACAAGGCCTATATTATTTGGATCTGTCCAAGCCTAAGCCCAAGCCCAAGGGCAAGGACGGGTCTTTCTAGGGAGGAGCGAGTGCTTTTTACATAATATTCAGCCTGTGGCATCACTTTTGTGTTGAGCAGTATGAAGTTTGCTGTGGTAATACAGATATAAGCCAATTGCTGCACCATCCTCAATGCTTTGCTAAATTTACATTTTTCTCCAGTTTGTGACAAGCCACGAATATTTTAGATCATACCACAACACAGTGTTGTCCTTGTCTGCCAAGCTGTGGCCCATTGTAATCACTTTAAGTCACACAACATCATAATCATCTGTCCTGTGTATGATGTGCTCTAAATAGCTGGGGTCTAAGCACAAAACTTTGTGGCTCAGCTGACCTGTCAGTCCCCCGTCGTCTGCCATATATTCCTTTCTCCATTTAGTACAGTGGCGAGTCCACCAAAAAATTGAAATCGTTCAACCGGCAAAATACCCAGCTGAATTTGGTATCAATCAAAAGATAAAAACCTGAAGTTTACCGACAGGTAGGGTGTATGATCAATTTTGTGGTCAATTTTTATTTATATTGGTTACCATGGCAACAAAATTAAGTTTTCGAGAAATAAAGCGAAAAACACCTTATTAACCATAACTTTATACACATACAAAGTACCACTTCACAACTTTACATCAGCATACCTACTGTACAGGTATTTCAAAAGAAACAAGTTTGAGATAGTAAGTGTCAACAATTGGTTGCCATGGCAACGGAATATTCGTTGAAATCACTTAAATATGTAATTAAACATCAGAAACTTATTTACAGTTTTAAATATCCGGAATAATTTTCATCACATTTGATGTTAAAATGCAGAGATTCTTTCTGCACTAAAAGTGATGTCAATTGAGCGACAAAAGAGTGTTTTGGGTTACCTAGCAACGTTCTTTCAAATGTTAAGATTACACAAAATGAGCAGATTTTTCTGGAAATGGCAATTTCGCAGATGGCCAGTGCTGCGCATTGCTGAGAAATGATACATGTGATAATAATGCCGGTAAATCTTTCCTTAAACAAAAAAATACCAAGCTAGATTTGGTATTAATTGAAAGATAAGAACCAGAAGATAATGGTGAGGTACAGTGTATTATCAATTTCATGGGCTATATATTATATGTTTTTATTGGTTACCGTGGTAATAAAATTTAGAGTTTGAGTAATCAAGGGAAAACACATTTTTAACCATAACTTTTTAAACAAACAAGTTATCACTTCATAACTTTACACCGACATACCTGGTATAAACACACTTCATACGAAACCAATTTGAGGAAACAGATGTTAACAATTGGTTGCCATGGCAACGGAAAGCTAGCTAGAAAGTATGAATTTGCATTGAGACACTGAAAACCTGTTTTTGCTTTTCATATAGTGTGCACAATTTTCATCTAACATCATGTTAAATTGTTAAGAAAGTCTTTAACAATTAAGCTTGAGGTCAAATGAGTCAAATAAAATTGATGATAGTTACCTAGTAATACTCCCTTAAATATAAAGATTATTGAAAATTTGCACACTTTGGTTGATACTGGTGATTCATTGATTGGTAACCATGGTAACGCAAATTCAGTTTTGGAGTAATCATTAGGAAAAAAACATCTTTAACCATAACCATGATAACATTCTGTACATTCAAGTTGCCACTCTAAATCAACATATCTGCTGAAAAGGCCCTTCATGATAATGCAATCTCTTGTGGTCAGTGTCAATAATTGGTTGCCATGATAACAGAACTTTTAACAAAATAACGAATTTGCCATTAAAAGATTAGATACTTGTCTGTAGCTTGAAGTGAAATGAACCATTTCACCAAATGTCATATTAGAATGTTTGAACAAGAGAACTGCGACAGTCCTGTGCTCAGCTGACATCTACATGTACCCTTGCCATCTAAGATTTGCCTCCCCCCAAAATAACCCTAAGAAATTCATAAAAAAAGTCAAAAAAATCAATGGAGCATGACCATTTGCACAAATCTGGTAGAGACCTACCCAAGGTACATTGCCACCAAGTTTGAAGTCAATCTGGTCGAATGTTTGAATGTTTTGAAGGAAAGGTCGGAAAAGGTGAATCAGCATTAGAATGCACATTGGCTCACAGAGTAGTCAATAGGAAAGGTTCATTTACTGAACCAGAACTGAAAAAAAAATCGTTATATCAGGAATCCAAAGCATTGCCACCTAGTGAACAACTTTGTTTGACCATTCTTCAAGGAACATATCAACCAAGTTTCAGCTTAATCTGAGTGATGGATCTGGAAAACAAGTCACAAATAGCAAAAACACACAAAAATAATAAAAGAATTAGAAAAACAAAATTCAGCACCACTTGGTGAACAAGTAAGAACTAGAAGTGTTGCTGTATGATATCAAAGTGATCGGGTGAGCGGTTTCAGAGATGATTTTTTAAGGATTTGTCTAAAAACACCCACCCCCCCAAACAAAAAAATTATAAAAAATTGAAATATCAATGGAACGTGACCATTTGAACAAATCTTGAAGAGACCCATCAAAGATACATTACAACCAAGATGAAGTCAATCTGAACAACGGTTTTAGAGAAGAAGTCAAAAATGTAAAAAAGCATTAGAATGCCCATTGACTTATATAGTAATCAATAGGAAAAGTGCATTTACCGATAAGTACCAAAATTGAAACAATCGTCAAAATCAGGAGTCAACAGCATTACCACCTAGTGAACAACTTTGTTCGACCCTTCTGCAAGAAACATCTCAACCGAGATCAGCATAATCTGAACGATGGTTCTGGAGAAGTTAAAAATACCAGAAATACATCAAAACCCATAAAAAAATAGAAAAAAACTACATCGTCAACTGGTAAACAAACTGTTAAATAGACGTGTCTAGAAATGAGTCTCTAGAAATGTGGCTTTGTGACATCAAAGGAATGAGGTAAGCGGTTTCAGACAAGAAGATTTTTTAAGATTTTCCCAAAACTGAAAAAAAATATAAAACTCATAATCAATTAAAAAAATCACTGGAGAGTGACCATTTTAGCAAGCTTGGTAGAAACTTACCCAAGGTACATTGCCACCAAGTTTGTAATGAATCGAGGTAAGAGTTTTGGAAAAGAAGTCGATTTTTGACGACGGATGACAGATGACAGATGAGGAAGGACTAAGGACCATAAGATAAGCTCAGCTGCTGACAAGTTAGCTGAGCTAAAAATAAAAAAAACAATGGAGCGTGACTGTTTGAACAAATCTGGTTGAGACCCACCCAAGGGACATTGCCACTAAGTTTGAAGTCAATCTGCTTGACGGTTCTGGAGAAGTATATGAACTGAATAAATCCTTATAAAGTCAGTGAGCCACAGGGTTGACACCTGGTGAACAACTTTGTTTGACTCTCAAGTCTACAAGGAACATATCCACCAAGTTCCAGCATGATCTGATTGATGGCTCTGGAGGAAAAGTCAAAAATAGCAAAAACAAACATAAAAAAAATCATTAAAAATTATCAAAAAATTGCAGCACTACCTGGTGATCAAATTAAGTGCTAGGAGTGCCTGGGGTGTTCCTGTGTGATATCAAAGCAATTGGGTGAGGGTTTTCAGAGAAATTATTCCATATTTGACCCCCCCCCAAAAAAGACACCCCCCCAAAAAAAAATCATCAAAACCCAAAAAAATCACTGGACCGTGACCATTTGCACAAACTTGGTAGAAATCCAGCAAAGGTACATTGCCACCAAGTGTGAAGTGAATCTGGCTGACGGTTTTGGAGAAGTCAATTGTTGACCACGGATGAAATGCCCAAAGATAAGCTCAGCTACTGACAAGTCAGCTCAGCTAACAAGTATTGCTTCCTTAGCTACAATCATGGTCAATTTAGTGTAAACTAAACATACCTAAAAAGGCAAGTGTTGACTGAAGGGTCCATCATTTGCTCAAAATTAGGCCATGGTGACACCCAAATCGAATCAGTTCACCTGGGTATGTTAGATAAGCACACTGGCAACTTTAAGCAAAATACATTGGAGCATTCCGGAGATATTGCGGTAACGAGCCCTAATGAGTATGTAATTAGGCTACCATTTGCTCAAATTGGGTCATGCTGAGACCAAACTTTAACCAGTTCACCTTGGCATACCAGATAAATATACTGTCAAATTTGAGCAAAATATATTGGAACATTCTGGAGATATTACGGTAACGAGGTAATATAGCTGCCATTTGCTGAAAATAAATGAAGTCATGGTGACACCAAAACCTGATCAGTTCATCTAGCCAGGTCATATTGTCAAATTTGAGCAAAATGCATGGAGGCATTCTGTAGTTATCGTGGTAACGAGAATGCGCACATCTGTACGGACGAACATCCAGAAAGACGGACGGACGGACAACCAGAAAACATTAAGGGTCCCGTCTGTAGGGCGGACCCTAAAAAAATAACTACAATACTTGTAAAGTGGTCCCTCTCTTATAAGGCCCCTCTCACCTGAGGCCGTCCCTCTTGAAATGCCAGCATTCTTGTACAGAAAGTATGGTATTTCCATTATATCTGCCCCCCTTATAAGGCCACGTTTTGGCTGCATTTGGGGTAGCCTTATAAGGAGGGGACCACTTTATAGTTGAACTCCAAGATACCGTATACAGTTGCGACCAAAATTCAATATAATTTCATATTTCAAACTATCACGTTAATATAGGTAGAAAATAATAATAATAATCCATTTTGGTGAAATTGACAGAAAACACGCTTGTGCTATAACTTCAATTTACCAACTTCAAGTTGCCACTTTACAATTATGTATCAAAATATATGTACAAAGTAGCCTATATATAGAGGTGCTTAATAGGAAGCAAATTTCAAATAACCACTGTCCACCATTGGCTGTCATAATTCCCGCTGACGACCAATTGTTACATTTAGGCTGATATAGCCCACGTAAAAATTTTCATAGGAAATGGGTCAAGTAGACAATAACATTTTCTCTGATTATCTTGAGGTTACAGAGTGACAGGTTAGGATAAGGACTACAGAGTTTAAACTATGGAGTAGGTTATTGATCACTAGAAAGTGGTTCTAAACAGAAAGTCTCAAATAGAAAGGTAAATTAACAGTCTCTGTATCAGTGGATGTTCAGAGAAGGGCCTAGACTAGTTATCAAATCAACCTATAGGATCAACATTTTCCCACTAAGCTAAGATAAAGCAGCAATGACATTGTTTGCACTCATACAATATCACATCTTAGATGTTACCTGTAAGATTGAGTAATGCCACTATAGTCCTTGTCAAATTTACATATTCACAAATATGCATCACTTTTAGCCATTGTAACAGAATATGATAATTTTGGATATTATTCAGTCCACAAATGTAAAATGGAAATGTACCTGAAGATGTACAGTACAGCTAATATCACAGAATTACAAAGCACCTGTGAGCAAACAAATTTGATTTAAGGTGGGATTTGATTCAACGGAACTTTTGCAACAGGTATACCATATCCCCCACACATTATAGAGCATGCTCGTAAAAATTAAGATGCTCACAGGGTATGAATATAGAGCACGCACTTAAAAAATGGGCAAAATTATTAGGTAAAATTTGAAATACCTGATATATCTGTTCATATGCATATGAACAGCTGCTTAATATATATTAACCAACGGGTGGAAAAATATTGAATTACAAGGCCTGTGTTGCCATGGAAACAACCAAAATAATTCGTATTTCAGACATCCATGCCCTGGTAACATCATAACTCAGGTGTTCATATTTTATTAAGAAACAAGTGCCGCTGAAGAAGAGGAATGCTGTTGTGTATGTAGTTAAATTAAATTTTAAAATTCTGCTTTTGCTGTTCATTGCAATGGAATGTAAGTTTTTCTTATTAATAATTGGTTTCCATGGCAACCAGCTATGAGGCACAGTGAAACTGGAAACAAAGTAATTTTACATCAGAACAATTGGTTGGAGAGTGTTTATATAATCTACAGCAACACATGGTAGAGGTCTTATATTCATATAGTTTACAGGGACAAGAATGGAATTACAGCGGTACGAAGGATGTCTTACATGGTTGCTTAGCAACTGCTGCTGGCGAACTTCTTTTTTTCAAATTGATACATATATCAAATACAAAATGACTTAAATGAATTATTTGATCAAAATTTTAGTGCCGGAATACCTTATTTGTATTTAAATTTTAAGTCTGATGATTGAGATTAGATCATATTTTTCATGCTGGAAACAAGCTTCTGATGCATTATGTGATTTTTTCTTGCAATATTGGTAATCCGTCCGTTGCCATGTTAACCGATCGTTAAAAAATCTTATCTCAAGTCAGTATTTTATTAATTGTTTGTATATCAGGCATATTTTATGCAAAAATTGTGAGGTGATGACTTTGATACTTAGAAAATTAAAATAGTGACATTGCCCTGATAACACAAAAATTCAATTCCGTTGCCATGGTAACCAATATAAGTACATTTTGAGAATAAAATTGATGGTACACTCTACCTCACCTTACACTTCTTATTATGTTTCGATTGATACAAAATTGAGCTAGATGTTTTCAAGTTTAAAAATTAATTCCGAATATTTGAAGCTAGAAACAAGTTTCTAATGTTGGATAGCAACTTTACATGATTTTTGTGAATATGCCGTTGCTATGGCAACCAACTGTTGCCACTTACTATCTCAAGCTGGTTTCTTAGGAAACGTCTGTAAAGTAAGTATGCTGATGTAAAGTTGTGAAGTGGTACGTTGTAAGTTTATTGAGTAATGGTTAAAAATGTGTTTTTCCTTGATTACTCCAAGACTCAATGTCGTTACCATGGCAACCAATAAAAACATACATAGCCCATAAAATTGATAGTACAATCTACCTCACCTTTAACTTCAGGTTCTTATCTTTCAATTAATACCATATTTAGCTATGTATTTTTTGTTTAAGGAAAGATATACCGTCAGTATTATCACATGTATCATTTCTCAGCAATGTGCAGCGCTGGCCATAAAATTGCCATATCCACAAAAAATCTGCTCATTTTGAGTTATCTAAACATTATCAAGAACGTTGCTAGGTAACCCAAAACACTCTTTCGTCCCTCAATTGACCTCATTTTAAATGCAGATAGAATCTCTTTACATTTTAACATCAAATGTGATGAAAATTATTCCTGATATTTCAAACTATGAATAAGTTTCTAATGTTCAATTGCAAATTTAAGCGATTTTTACAAATATTCTGTTGCCATGGCAACCAACTCTAGACACTTACTATCTCAAACTGGTTTCTTATGAAACACCTGTATAGTAGGTATGCTGATGTAAAGTTGTGAAGTGGTACCTTGTATGTGTATAAAGGTATGGTTAATAAGGTGTTTTTCACTTTATATCTCGAAAACTTAATTTCGTTGCCATGGTAACCGATATAAATAAAAATTGACCACGAAATTGATCATACACCCTACCTGACTTTAAACTTCAGGTTTTTACCTTTTTATTGATACCAAATGCAGCTGGGAATTTTTTCCGGTTGAACGAAAACTGAAAATAAGCCTTTTTGAAAATTTAGCCACTCTACTAATTATCTTTGTCCTCCTTTCATAGCTTGCATTTTTGACATTTTCTCTAAACCCTATTCACCACATCCTCTTATTGTTTGGTGGAGACCTGCATTGGATGGGTCTCTTTCACATATGCTTAATGAGTCATGCGCCAATATTTTATGGATTTCAAATGAATATCTTGCTCATCTTTAAAGGAATCTTCGAAACCACTTAGCCAAATTGCTTCGTAATTGCATACGGTTTCTTCAAGGGACCTTTAGATCATAATTTATTCGGCAGTTGGCGCTGTGATCTTTTCTATCTTTGTGCTAATTGTTAAGCATCTCTGCTATATCCAATGTGTTCTTCAAAACTGTCGCTCAGATAGTTTTAGAAATAGTTGAAATGCAGCTCATAGAAGGGTAAAATAAAGCTGTTCACAAATTGGTGTCGCTTTGGATTTATAACAGATATTTCAATTCGGGTCATTTTAGGTTAAAAAACATTCCTTTCAATTGCTATGGAAGTCAGTGGGGATTGCAATACCATTTTACAATTTTTTACTTCTCCAAACCCTTATGACATTCAATGTTGTGATTAAGGTAACACTTCAAATAACGTTCGTCTACAAACATCTGTGGCCGATTGATTTAACATTGCACAGGCACACATTTGGGGTCGTATGCAGAGAGATAGGTGACGCTGTATGATCGTTATCTTATGTACATTTTTTCACAGCATTGGTCTTCTTGCAAAATGTACGTTTCACTCTCTTCAACTTTAGTAGGAATAACTGCACCAAACTGCAATATGTTTGTTCACAATATAGTGTTGCTCGCATTTTATAAGTTTTGCGGAAGTACTGAAATAAAGAATTAATGATACAGGTACATTCACATGTGAGCATTGTTACTACTCGCAAAGCAGCACGTATGACTGATTGCGCAAAATCTCTCTGTCATAGTGGATACTAGGCCCATGTTTGCTTTGAAACACTAATAGAAAGTACCTATAGGGCTCCTTCTGGTGTTATTGATTTTTAACCCAAGAGCTCAAACCTTTTAACCTTTGAAATTTTCTTTTTTAACTACAGACTTCAGTTTTTCCAAATCACGTGGGCCTAACCACTAAAACCCCAATGTTTATCACTTATGCCCAAGATAAAAAGAGAACTGGTAGACCTGACACATTTTGGTTCTGCTGACTTGTCATCCACTGAGTTTGCAGAAAAAGAAGACTGTATGTATGTATGTATGTATGTATGTATGTATGTATATATATATATATATATATATATATATATATATATATATATATATATATATATATATCTATCTATTTCTCTCTCTATCTCTCTCTCTCTCTCTCTCTCTCTCTATATATATATATATATATATATATATATTACACAATTTATGTTTTTGCCGATGTGTACAACTGATTCAAGGTAGCCACAATGAGGCACCTGCGAGAAATCCAGTTCTTTAAATCTAATTTTATGAGGTCGTCATGTTTATTTGAAAATATTTTCCACATGTCTGTAGAGAGGCCAATGACAGTCAATTGTTTTTTTGAGGTCTGTGTTTGTGTTCAAATTATCTTTTGGGGAAATGTTCGACCAATTTAACTCTCATAAATGCATCTGAAATCCTTAATCCTTTTACAAAAATTTTTATTTCGCCATAACATATTCTCTCAGGGGTGAATCTTTAGTTTTTCTATTTGTCATTTAAAGTAACCGTAGCTGGATTGATTTCGCACACAAAACTAGCTACTTCGGTCAAACACTTCGAGATTACCTTTCAGTAAAAGTACAGGTCTAAAGCATGTTATGACACCCTAAAATTATGTCTGTTTAAAACATTGACAATCCATCTGTATCATAATACGCATGCGACAGCCAAGTAGCCGACCGCCTTGTTTATTGTGAGAACTGTAGAGGTCACAAAAGTAGATTCAATTAACAGAAATGTATGATGATAGTGACACAGTTATGTATTTTGCTTGATAAACTGTTCTGTAAATAAATAACCGGCAGCGTGATAAAACAATGGATAGCGTTTAACATTATATCCATATATGTAAATTCTGATCACTTGAGCCAACACGGCATACCAATCATATCACCTGAAAGTCTTACATTTTATGACAGAACGATTATCATATTCATTTTTGACCGATTTTATTGACTCTTTATTTTATTTCTTTATTATTTTTTTGTTCCAATTGTTATTTTTTTTAACATATAGCATGTTTGCATTCTTGCAGAGTGGTCTACATTGCGGGCTCTGAGTTAGTAGCTCGTCGAACAAGTTAAGGACTAGGAGTCACTAGGAGTATTTGTTCGTGATATCAAAGCAATTTGGTTAGACGTTTCGGAGAAGACTTTTTACAGTTTTGCCCCAAAAAGACCCCCCCACAAAAAAAGTTTATGAAAAATTAAAAACAACCATTAGAGTGTGACCATTTGAACACATTTGGTAGAAACCGACCCAAGGTACATTGCTACCAAGTTTGAAGTTAATTTGGCAGAGAGTTTCAGACAAAAAGTCGAAAATTTGAATCAGCATTAGAATGCGCATTGTCCTACAACTAAGCAATAGGAAAGGGGCATTTACAAATAAGTATCTGAATTGAAAAAAAAAATCATTAAATATCAGGAATCCCCAGCCGTGCGATTTAGTGAGCTACATAGGTTGACCTTTCCACAAGAAAGATGTCCACAAAGTTTCAGCTTAATCAAAGTGACGGTTCTGAAGAAGAGGTCGAAAATAGCGAAACCACACAAAAACTGATAAAAAACATTTTGAAAATTTGCAACGCCACCTGGAGTTCAAATTAAGAGCTATGAGTCTCCAGAAGTATTTCTGTATGATATCAAAGCAATTGGGCCCGCGGTTTGGTGGAAGATTTTTTTAAGTTTTCCCCACAAATAAAAACAAAAACAAAAAAACAAAGAAATCATAAAAAATCCGAAAATGGTTGTAGCGTTCCATTGGAACAAAACTGGATAGAGACTCACCCAAGGTACATTCCCACCAAACTCGATGTGATTTTGACCAGTGGTTATGGAAAAGAGGTGTGAATTGTGGACGCCAATGGACTGACGGATCGACGGATGGACAGACAAAAGACGGATGCAGTACCATAAATTCAGCTGACTGACATGTCAGCAGAACTAAAAACTAAACATTATTAGGTAAGAAAGCCTGAAAAAATAGGAGAAACTGCTTCGGGGGTAAACAATCATGTTCTCACTGAATCAGAAATGACTTTTGGAAGAATCGGTTCTAATGTTTGTCAATTTGCCCACACCAAAATGTCCAGTATGTGATGTATCAACACAAAGCACGGAATTTAAGCAATGACTGTTCAGATGAGCACGATTAATTTCCCAACAGTGCACTCGAGTTGTGTCTTTCTTTGACACTTGCTGGATCCACAGGGCCTGGGTGGCTTCTAACTGGTTTCTTGCACGCTGAGCATGCATGTTTGTTTGTGTTTTGGGGGTGGGTGGGTGCGTGGGTTCTCTTTCCTTTTCACATGTTAGTCTTTGTGTTATTAATCAGTTGTGAAGACAGGTCACTCTAAGCAAATTTCAGGTGAACTCGAAACCTAAATAGGACTTCACTGGAATACAGGAGAAATAGAACCAAGGACTACTGACCACAAAAAAGAAGACGCAAAACACTGGCTCATGGTGCTGAAGTGGTATTCATATGTTGACGTGTCCTTTACACATATTCCTGAGGATTCCCGGGTGTTTAGGGACATCGCCATTTACCTACTGACAGCTTAATACCCCAGTCGTGATCTTCATTATAAATAAATTGAATAGAGTTACTAGCTTGAACTATTAATTTCACTCGTATAACGTGCACGCTTTAGTTATACAATAGGTGTTTTTTTCAACTTCTTTTTGGGACTGAAATCCAAAGAAATGCCTATAACTATACATGTCTCCCAGCCCCTAATGGCCATGGCCTAAAACATGCACTCCTGACTGCTACTCAGGCTCAGACAACCAATTCAGTGACCAGACAACAAAATACATTATTGCAGCCCATACATAGGTAGTATCTTGATCGCTATTTGTTGCTGTATCTAAGTGTTGTTTGGTTGTATGGAAACGGATACCAGAGGGTAGTGTAATAATTATCTACAGTGCATTCCTATGTTTGTATGGGAGCAAAATGATACCAGTTCTTTTAAATGTCCATTATTACATATATGCCTATTTTTATCAACGGCAGGAGGGCAAGGCAGAATGGATTACTAAGGACCCCTTTACTTATACCGATTGGGTTAGGCCATACAACAAATCATATCCTGATGTCCTAGTCAAATTTTCAGGAAACTTCATGCAAAAATCAACAATATTTAAGGGGAGCTCGACAACCCATTTTAGTAATTTAACTGGCAAAAGATGTGTAGGTATGCTTATGGTGACACCATACACAAGTCTGCACTGGATTAAACTATTATGCCATTTACGTGTCGACTATGCTTCATTTATTTGTGAAAAAGTCGCCAGAACACCGAGAAAAAATTATACTTTTATCTACAAAGAGCATGCGTGTCCTCCACATTGGCATTTAAGTGGTAAAAGTTGTTATCATATGTACTTGCATTCAGGCATAGCGATTTCGATAAAGTCAGCATTCAAATTGTGCAGTGTTATGACAGGCGATATTCTTCACCTGCGATCCTCTGTAGCACAGTTCATGTACGATATAATATTGCCGTGGAATGAAAGATGGAAGCGTGTTCTGAGAGGCATTAATCTTGAAAGTCATTTCGACATTCTACATTATTCGGATCGGATTTGCTTTACAGAAGCTATTGGTTTATACCATTTGTTTTATCAGTGGAAATTGTATGGGGGTGAGGATTTTTGGGCCAACTTCAGCGGTCAAGTATCGCCTATAATGCTTGATTATGCCCCCCTCAGTATAATGTGGCCCCAGTGGAATCAATACTATAGGAAAAAACCATATATTCAACGACTTATCAGTTCAAATATGAAAAGAAAGCTGCCCCCATTTACCGGTTTCCTTAAACTTGGAAACAAATCCCAAGGTGACCTCAGTGCCTCTGGCGTTGCTTGCGGCAGAGGATTAAAAAATATTTCGAGGTACAAAATGGTCAGCCATTTCCACTGTTGGGACAATGAGATTATATCAGAACACTTCCTGTGTGACGGTACATACCACTGCATGGACGGGAGTGATGAAAATATTACATGGTGCTCGCACGTCTGTCTTGAGATAAATAGCACTTGGAAAGATGCGATATACTGTGCCAAAACTTGTTTCCCAGGGGTCTGCAAGTGCCAACATTTATATTTCCAATGCAACACTGGCGAATGCATTCCAGCATCAAGGATGTGTGACCAGATTCCGGATTGCCACTCAGCACAAGATGAAAGCCTCTGTTCTGGCGTAGATTTAGCTCCGCTGAAGATACCAACATATCCAGCATGCACTGAGGCAAATACTTTAAAGTGTAAAAATGATTTTGGAGCTCAATGTTACAAGCGAGATGATATGTGCATATATGAACTGGACAAATATGGAAATCTTCTCCATTGTTCCAATGGAGAGCATCTGCAAGGTTGTCACTATATTGAATGTTCAAGGATGTTTAAGTGCCCGAAGGATTACTGTATACCAATACAAAATATCTGTGATGGACATTTTGATTGCGTCTATGGATCTGATGAAAGGTTTTGCAAAGATTTCAAATGCTCTCATCATTTTCGGTGCAGGAACGAAAGCACATGTGTCCATGTTTCACAGACATGTGATGGGGTTGTTCATTGTAAATATTCAACAGATGATGAAGATGTATGTATATCAGATAGCTGTCCACACTACTGCCACTGCTTAGGATATGCAATTGATTGCTCAAAACAAAATAAGATAAAACTTTCAAATTCACACAGGTTCATGAAAAAAATTGTGCTCCAACATAACGCTATTTACAGGTTGGTAGAGTTTAAGAAAACATTAACCCAGCTTATCATTTTGGATTTATCTTACAATGCTTTAACTATAATTTCAAAAGGATATTTTAAAGGATGTAAAGCCTTAGTTGAACTCAATTTGAGTTCAAATTGTATA
This sequence comes from Hermodice carunculata, assembly GCA_964020975.1. NCBI lineage: Eukaryota > Metazoa > Annelida > Polychaeta > Eunicida > Amphinomidae > Hermodice > Hermodice carunculata. The sequence goes on along the minus strand of OZ026626.1, from coordinate 8,451,221 downwards.
CATTACATCTCGAGCTGGTCCTTTATTGGGCTTGGTAATGTACACCATCTTGACCTACACAATAACCCTATAAAAATTTTAATGCCTAAATCATTTATTGGCTTAGAAAGAATAACAATTTTGAAATTGATAAACACACACATTAGTACATTGAAGTCTCACACATTTTTCGGTATCAACATAGTACACTTAAATTTGTCGAGTAACCTTTTAAAAGTACTTAATTCAGAGAGCTTGCTTGGTTTACATGTCATAACTTCTATTGACTTGACATACAATCCAATAGAGGGTGCTTATTTTGTATCAGTCGGAAAAACGCTCAAAACGGTGAGCGTGTCCAGTGCAAAGTTGTGCTGTATGATGCCACAGCATGTGACCTGCTTGACCATGGTGCCACATAAATTTCCATGCAAAAGTCTTCTCGGTTCCACTGCCTTACAAGCATATAATGTTGGACAAATTCTGTTGAGTTTAGCTCTGCACGTTATTGCTTATCTATGCCTGGCATATATATCAACCAGATCATGTGCAAATACGGGTTTGGTCACAAGTATATTTACTTGTGACACAATGCTGTCTGTTAGTCTGGCGTTTCTTTCCTTTGTGGACATGTATTTTGGTGCTGCCTACATATATCATGACTCTGAATGGCGTTCGAGCTTCCTGTGTAAAATTATTGGCGTAACATTTATGATTCCTGCATTGTTTTCCATGTACGCAACCACTATTGTGACTGTAGATAGATTTATTTCAGTGGTTTTTACCTTTTCCTGTTATAAAACTTCAGGGTATAACATGACATTTTTGGTTGTTTTGGGATTATTTAGCTACGCAATACTGTGCATTTTATCTCTTCCTGATATGCCAGTGTCATTTGGTAGATATTGCATGGAAACAAGCACATGCTTGCTTATTAATATTCACCCAAAACAATCATTTGAAATTATACATTATACATTAATTTTAACAGCTGGTCATTCCCTTTGTATTCTTATAGTTGGTTACAGTGCCATAATTTTTACTTCTTGGCAGAGTAGACTAAAATCTGGCCGCCAGGGAAGCGAGAAAAGACTCATCTTATGGTTTCTTGTGTTGTTAAGCATAAACATTATAGTAGCAACGCCTACTTTGGTCCTAGTTGCTGAATCCTATAGGGGGTCACACATTCCAAGCATGACTCTTCGATGGATAACAATTACCACAATTCCATCCCCAATCCTAACTAATCCTATTTTCCATGCATTTATAAAACGTTCATATATTTTTTACCTTATTAGGCAATTAAAAACTTCAGAATATTTGTTGCATATGAAATGATATATACTAGAGAAAGCAACAACAAAAATATTGCATTTGCCATTGCTTAGAATCAATACTATAGCATGGCTGTAGCACTATTGCTAATACTTTGCTAATGCATTACAACAAAGTGGGGTGATGCAGATTTAATTATGACACTGATACGGACTACAACGATCAGGACGGGGTATAAATATTCTGTAAAACCTGTCCTTGTTGACATTTTCCTAATCTGACCACCTCTTTAATATGACCAGATTTGCCCAGTCCCGAAATATCATATTGCTGTAAAAAAAAAAAAAGGCTCCCCCTAGTGAGTCTTTGGTTTTTATGTCTAAACCTATGCAGGTATTTTTTTAAATTGTGGTTTGAAAACACCTGGACTGGAGAGCAACCTGCTGACATATATATTTCAAAGTGCTGTATGGACGAAACCAATGCCAAAGGCTTCAACATACCATACACATCCTGTAAGTGGAACCTTATTTTGGCACCAAAATCACTGGGTGGCTACATGGAGAATCACTTACCTCAATAAGGTCATTTTCCAAAATATACCTGATGTTTCCCTTTAAAAGCTACTACTTTTATGGGATTTAACAAGCAGGGATACTACTTTACTGTAGCAGCCCCTTTCTGAAAACTAATCTCATATTCCAATACAGTGGTCTGGTTGGCACATCAGAAAATAGGACTGAGTACTCTTCAATCAAATCTTTCATATATTTCCTCTGTGATTCAGTCAAATGAGACAACTTGTTGTTTCACTGCGGCAATGGTCCAGAATTCGTCAAAGGGTGATGGTGAAGCTTGCCCTGTTCATTCAGAGAAGGGACCTATATATCTACAATATCTGTATCTGGACAACTGCTTTTCTCACCTATTCAAAGAACTAGGAATTCACTGTCAAAATATGGTTTCATCGTGTTTACATGACAGATTCTCCTACCTTTTCTCATGCCTGGAGGGTTTACTACTGAGTGGCCTGAGTTGAACTTTTGTGAACAGTGTAAGGACCAGTAAATCTAGCATGTAGTGGATTACCATGGATATATTGCAAAATCAATACTGTTTTTCCTGGAGAAAATGACCTTTCTCTACAATTCTTATCATACCATGACTTCATGTTTTGTTTTGTAGTTGCAAAGTTCTCCTGAGCTACCTTGCACATATCCTGTAATCTGTCCTTGAACCCTGAGACATATTTCAACATATGTACCTCGGCTTTCTCTTCAGGAAGTAAAAGTCTCTAGTTGCAAGATTGTCAATAATTAACTTGCTACCTGCCTTTGTCTTGGGCAAAGGGCCAACCCAGTCACTAACTATTGCCTCAAAAGTATTACCAAAATTGGCATAGGAATCAATGGTGCGACCTTGACCTTTTGATTAAGTGTACGTCTCAACTGACAACTTTGACATGTCTTCCAATACCGCATTTCATCATTATGAATACCTGGCCAGATAAACTGCTTCATGATTTTGTCCAGTGTTTTTTTTTTCACCAGTCACTGGTAAATTATGTGCGATAATCATTACTTCCTATCTGTCCATCTAGGCAAGAACAACCTGGTGTACTTCATTCCAATTCTCATTATCGATAGTTTCACTTTTCTCCATTTTTTTGCATCAAAACATAAATGTTTTCACATGGTAAAAAAACTGGGGTTTTCTCTGCCGACTCCTAAGACAAAACACTTTTCCAAGCAGTTTCTAATGTGTCATCAGACTTAAGACTGGACACCAAGTTTTCCCTATCTAACTTTGTACCACTCTGCCCCCAATTGTCTGCACAGCTGAATAGGTCAGCTACATAAGTATCTCCTAATTTTGTCTGGGTTAAAGTTGATCCCGTCCCCTCGCTAAGACAAGAATCATTTTCAAGTTTCTTAAATTCTTCTGCTTGCTCTCTTAATATTATAAATGGATTTTTCTCCTGGCCTTCACCTACTTACACTTAGCCTTAATACTTAAACTCCATGTGTGAGTCTTTTACCAATGTGCCCTACCTCACTAATGGGGCTACATCTATGTGACTGTCATGTATTGAACCCCTGTTTATCTAGCTACTGGAGTTTGAGCTCGGTAAACTCAGTTTTATGTGGTCCTCTATAATAAAAGCACTGAGGTTTAAGCTCAGGGTGCTATGTCCAACATTTTTTGTAGCATTTAACCTGCGTCAATAACGACATTTGACCCTATCAGCTTTGCTTTCTTAGCTGCTAGCTTTACCATTATTTTGATCACTATCAGCCCTTTGGTCCTTAGCCTTTCTTTCACCTTAACCTTGGCCCTGACCTGACCTAAACGCATCCGGACCACTGCCAGTCCTATACTGCATGTTAGTCAAAGTATACTCATCTGCTGCTAAAGCAGCATTTAAAAGTGTCTTATATTTGAGCTACTTCAGATACGTCCTTATACCCTGAGGTACAGGTTCTTTGAAATGTTCCAACAACCACAATTCTCGTTACTTATCAAAGTCACCTTGTACATCAACAGACATTAATCACCTGATAGTTATCACAGTCATGGTGATTATTTTCCTGTGCTCTAAATAATTTTTACTCAGTGACCCGACCTTACTTAGCCAGTCATATCTAGGTGTTCCTATTATCCACTTTCGCCATGCACATGCACCTGCCGATGCAGGTACATTAACTTTTTTAACTTCCTGCTTACGCTAAAGATTATGGTGAATCATGATAATAAATTTTACTTTCAAATCTTATTGCTTAAACATTTTAACTAATTTTAGTTTATACATTTGCAACCTTTACATTTTCATACATATACATAAGAAATTATATACATGCAAAACAGCATATGTGTACATACATATATATATATATATATATATATAGAGAGAGAGAGAGAGAGAGAGAGAGAGAGAGAGAGAGAGAGAGAGAGAGACAGACAGACAGACAGACAGACAGACAGAGAGGGAATGGCAGCTTCAAAAGGAAGATGGGCTTTACGTCCAAGCTCAATCTACCCATTACAAATAAATGGTTTCAGCAATGCCATTATAACCTTGGCTACATTAAATAACAAGACGTTGTCATGTAGTAAGTGTGCCACAAATAAATTTGGTGCCGTGCTCACTTTTATACCTTTATATGTATCAATACATTGGGGCTAACACTAGCCCCTCCACTGTAAATAACAAATTATGTGGCCACTGATGGAAATTTAATTTTGTGTCAAAAGAATTATCCTCAGACCAAGGGGCCAACATTGAAGAAGGAGTATTGATTTGTGCCTGGCTAGCTAAGCTTCCTATTGTGCAAAGTGTTAGTAAAAGTTTGTACAAACTTAATGAGGATCGTTTATAGCTGAAATGACAGACAACTTAACATGCACGCACTTTGACCATAACAGTTTCCTCGCATCCACGTCTTTTGACAATAATGTTGTCCAAATTCCGATTTCTGTCAGGAACAGGCCGCTCAAGTTACTAGATGGAAGTGGATTCTTATTGAAAGTAAAGTGAATCTTCAAGTAATCTGTGCTTCACTGATCATTCTGCAACATCAAATGCACTGTTACCACTTTTTCTGAATGATCACCATGATACATTGTGCTTCACTTTAACCGAAAGGTACTTTTTCGTGTAACGGCTCAGAAAATCATATTCCAAATGAGAAACCTTTGTCTTTTGAGAATATGCAGTTCTTCCTAAAATTTCCCCAATTCAGCACACAGCATTTACTTACTGCACGTTCAGTGGTATTTCCATTTTGTGTGGACTGCAACCAAGAACCAAGCAGTTAACATTTACAAGGGTATGCCTGATTTCATATTAACTCTGCATACAACAGAGGCACAAAGGCACCAAGCTACTTAAATACCTGACTCGCAGCCACGGGTATTTATGCACACAGAATGCAGGCTCTATCCCTGAATGCTCCTTGCTCTGAGACACAACAATGTAACCAGAAAAGCATGATTCCTGCCAATGTAGCCAAGGGTCACAAGTTAACGCCTGTTACTTCACAAAATCTCCATAACACAACTTTGTGAACTAAATTCTTGCAAAGCTATACCAATCTGTTCGAGTATAATTAAAATAACTGCATAGTCATTTTTTTCTGCATTTCACGAATACAGTTGCACAGCAGCAGGTCATACTTATTGGTATGCCTGCAGTAGACAGCATGCCTCCAGCACCAGCACAGAACCAAGTCACACTGTAAAGTATATTTGCAGCAGTCTGCACTCATGTGGCTGAACAGTTACGCAAGTGCCGTCCAGAATGGGTGGCCAGGTACTTAAACAGGGTAGTCATTCTTTCTGCACTCGATGACCACAGCCGCACAGCAGCAAGTCACACCCAGTGCTATGCTTGCCGCAGACTGCACCTAAATGGGTGCACAGTTACACCGGATACTTGCACAGAGTAGTTTCCTTGCATTCCATGTTATTTGTGTACCTGAATGATAAGAGCACTAGTACTCATATTAGTTTTTAATAGCAACCATTCAATGGAAAAAATGTGGATCTTGTGTTAGACAGTTGTTCCTGGAAAGCCATGTTTGAATATGTTCAATATTAAACAGCTCTGTATGTATCTTATGTTATGAATACACCCAGGCAAACTGACAAACCACAATATATTTAGTGCCCGAGCCTGGCGGCATGGAGTACATAGCTTAAATTCATACCCTATCTCAAAATTACGAAAAACATTTCCCCTCTTCATCTACAAGCGCAGCTGACTGACAAGACAGGAGAACCAAAACGTGACAGGGCTAACATGGCTTTCTCTTTGTTTGGCACAAGTGATACACTTTAGATTGTAAGAGACTAGGTCTATATACTTTCGAAAATCTAAGGTCCGGAGTTAATAAAGAATATTTCAAAGGTTCAGAGGGCCAGTTTTATTGGTCTCTGCCCCTCTTAAGGCAGGAGCGAAATTTGTGTCTGCACATTGGCATTGAAACATGAATGTTGATGTGCTTTGGTAACTCTCGAATCACTTTGCAGTCATTGTTGGATAGTAATTGACGAATAGGGGTATGTTTGTATGTAAGTATTTGATATATAATTCATAGGCTATATTGTCCTGTGGGTTGTGCTCTCCAGCACACATTTATAACGGAGGTAGAGTGTGTTGATAATGCTCCAGGCTCATAAATATCCTAAAAACGCCTACTTTCTTTCCTTGCCATAAAGTCAGCTGATGACATGTCAGGGAAACCAAAACGTGACAGGCCGACATTGTCTATTTTTTCTTACTTTGTAAGTCGTTAGGCTTCCATGCTTAAGAAAAACTCTACAGAATTTTCGAAACCCCTGGCACTACCAGAGGCAGACAGCGAAACTTCAATGCGAGGATCATCAAGGATACGCACCAATGGCATAGTAAACAATGCTGAGCACGCTCATCAATGTGGGATCAAATCATTGATTTATGTGGAAAATGGGAAGTATTCTTATTATTCTTTCGGTTATATATCCCTTGTAAGTTTACTTTAGTGTCTGTAACATTTTTTCAAGGCATATAGTAAAATAGTTATGGAAGTTAAGGGTTAACTGTCACATGCATTCCTGTTGGATGTTTGTTTATACGAGGTCATAGCAAGACGCAAATGCCCATATTTCACTACTTTATTTTGGCCGACGTTTGGGATTGCATGTTTTCTAACTTGCCAAATATATTAAGGTGTTGATTTTTGCCTTCATGGTGTGAGTGGTTATTTCTAATAAGAGTTGCATGAGTAAAACTGAAAGGTACGATGTATTTCTGAGGTAAAGTTGAAGATGGATTCACTTGACAGGAACAATCAGTTGATGGCTGGGGTCGGTAGCAAATAGGTCACAAAACAGGTCTTCGGGGATTATTGGTTGCAGTGAGGGACAGCACAATTCTTGTTACTTTTATTCTGTGATTGAAACGTGAATTTTTCTCAATATTGTTTAATAAAAATGAATAAAAAGTATAAGAAAATGCTGCCTGTCATTTTTCTAGGAAAAGCCATCAAGTATTGCTGCAACCGAGACTATGCAGTAAGTTCGACATTTTTCAAGGAGGCGAGACCTACAAACCTGAATGTATATATATATATATATATATATATATATATATATATATATATATATATATATATATATTTATATATATATATATAAACATACATGTATTCATAGTCACTATATTGAAATGAATTGGTAATACATGCTATATCTATTGTTGTTTCAATGCCAGTTTTGCATCCTGATTCACCGGTTACAGGCATACAGATGTAAAGTACCTTTGGGTGAGCATGAAAACTCATTTAGTACGACAGTGTGACCGACAGGTGGCGCTATGTTTGGAAATTTTTGTATAGTCTGCAGTTAACAAAGAATATGCCAAAGGGAGAGAGAACCAGTTTAAAAACCCAACTTACCGTTTATGAGTGACAGTCTGCCTCAATTCGTGAGTGAACTTTGTTTCTGCACATTTGTATTGGAAGGTGAATATTGATATGTTTTGTGACTCTTGGAACTCTTTGTGTCATTACTGGATGCAAACTAGTGAACACCCATTATGTTTTTGACCTATGTGCTTCCACAGATAAGGCAAGTTATTTACCCTTTCTGTGATACTGAGAACCTCGCTCTTCTCTTTGCTCGTCATTATTTGCAAACACATTCATACTCTCCACAACTGGTGTGTGAGATAATTTGAGATAATTTGCATATGTAGAAGACATACTCTTGATATATTTTCAAGAGATCGTAAAACCTGTTTTTCTTCAAGCTCGGTCACGTACGCATATTTCCCAGAAACTGGTCATATTTTTAAATTAAATGAGAATTTGTTTCAGTGTGGCAAGTGTGCCCGTAATGTTCGTGGGACTTGACACTCTCTCTGTCTTGTTTTTGTGGCTGTCCTTTATGACCGGAATACATTATTTTTGGAGGTACATTATTGAATGAATAAATAGGAAGGGTCTTGACATGGGGCAAAGGTAAACTTTTTTTGTTTTGCAGCTTAAGTTAGCTACGTACTGATAACTACTCAATATTGGAGTAAACTGAAAGATGTGTTCCCATGTCACAAAGATTTACTTATCTTTTTGAAGTAAGTCACATCTCACTAAGATACTTAAATGCTTATATGTAATTTTGTAAGTTAACACACACACACACACACACACACACACACACACACATATATATACATATATATATACAACGTGATATAACCTGCATAAGAAAGGAACTGCATGGTATTTATATTTTTCAGTTATAAATTTTGCAGTATGTTATGCATCTGTATTTTGGGGGCATGGTGTTATTTTGTCACATGTAAGTTTTTAAGACACTGTGCATTTACCTGATGAGCAAAGTTATTACTAGCATTACGGTACTGTACTCAGCCACTTGTGCACCTGAAGCACAGTACTGCTGATAGAGCCCCCCCCCCCCCGTTTCTTTTTCGTCCAAATACGATCTTCTTTTCATAACTCGTCCATTGCAAACCTCATCGTGTGACATGAGAATGTCATATATGAACATTTCAATACGATTGATACTGAGTCCTTTCTAAAGTTGTTTATGAGTGCACTGCATATCAGAGAGGTAAGTATCTGACCAGTCTATTTCGTTACATTTTTCATTACATAAAGTAGATCTAGCCATCTGTATATGCAAATATTAAACTTATTTTAAGATACATCCGTGTATGTGGCATCCAAACGCTTGGTGAACCTGCAGTGCTGGAATTGAGAGGGTAACATAGTCGAATATTTACATGCACAAAAGCTGAACAATGAAGACGTTTCAGATTATTTTGGATGACTTAATTTACCGTTGACATACTGTGTTCCTCAGCAGCAACAACTGCTTGATCAAACCCACGGCGTAATACATAGTGTATGTTCAAGCTGTGAACAGGTTATTATTTCTTTCTTCACACAGAGTAAAAAAACTTGAATTTGCAATAGATACATTTTGATACCCCTGAAATACATATTCGGCCCTTTGTTACGTCATTACCATGAAGCTGAATGTATTGTCATCTCATTTACATCAAATTAATTGTATGACAGCTATATCTGGTATTCACATAATCGCAATAGATATCTTTCTTTTTGGAGCTTTAGCGGGATCACAGTCTTAATTTCTCATAAACTCAGTGTTTGTAGGACTTCACATTTCCACTTCTTCTTTGTGAATTTTCAATATTTTATTTCAATAGCCATAGATTCTTCAATCAACATACTTCTTTTTAGGACATTCATCAAACCAAATAGATTGGGTGTTATGCCTCCAAATTTAAGGGCACTTATATATTCCCTACCTGCAATTAAACCAGGTTCTGCAACGGCTTAATCTGTTAGCATCCTGCTAGCACTTGCACTGAATTAAACTCTTCTATACTTGTGTTAGTAACTAGACAATGGCTAATAACTTGTCATAAAAGTTTACAAAATGACTACTCCAAAACTCAACGGGAAAAGGATTTCACATTTCCGTTTCAGAAGCAGTATTCTGAGGGATTAAAATGTTCCCTTTAAAATTGTGTATTTATATAAATAATTGCACACACAAATTTTAAATGCGGGGGTAGGGAGGAGGGGAAATCTCATATCTGTTGCAGTATTCGAAAAATCATGGATAATAAAACATCCTCCAGGTTTTATGGGGGTCCATTAATTCACCTGTTTTATTTGCCGCCATCTTTTTTGAGATGAAAATTTCAGAATGGTTGTGTCTGAAAAAATATCTACATAAGCCCTACACTACGTTTTATCTTCACTTGCTTTACTACTAAATTTCATTTTTGTTTTAAATTTCCCATTGGATCAAGGCATTTCCCCAGTGATAAGGTCTGCTGTTTGTGGTATTATTTCTTTATTTGATCAGAGAGAAATTAACAAAATGTGGTTTTTGTTATCAGGAAATGTGACATTGTCAAAATTCCAGGCCTCTTGGCTATCAGAGTAAGTTGAGTTTTGAAGCCATTGCAGACTGTTCTGATTTTATTAAAGTAAACTTGACCGAAGTAATTTATACAAGATACATCAAAAGTGTATCCTATTTTAAATTGAGTAAAAATGTCTCCTTTGCCACCTCTACCTAGGCGTAGATAGATAGATACTTTATTAACGTCTCACCCAAGCAAAAACAAGATAAAAAAAGCAAAATACAGATTCATTGGCCAAATACTCAGCGATATGTAGGAAAGAATGTAGCTGAATGGTGAGGTAACCACCAACAAAAACGCATCTAAGGTTAGAACGCTAGGGCATACCATCGTCAATGCATCCAAGTTGAGACGGGTTGCCATGCATACCACCAACCACAACACAGAAAAGATGGCCATAAAATGACTGATAAGCAGGAACTTTCAGCTGATATCAAAAGCTAATTAACAAAGATAGGGATAGGCTATATAGATTTACCACAGAGAAAATGCACCCGATAACAATTTATCTATATGTATAAAAAAGTGACCTACAGTTATTTGCTAACTGTTGATCCATTTTAGCATTATCTTTTTTCGTACAAACTCTGGAGAAATAGTTTACATTCAACTCATCGCATATCTCGGAAATTTTAAATTAGTCAGTGCTTCTCATTTTGACTTTTAAGAAGCTTTTGGTGCTGAAATGGGCGTAACTAACATTGTATACAGAGTTCCTGAAACATTAGACAATCATGAGCATGCTTTTAGGATTTTTATTGAACTATAACAACCATTGGACACAGTTATTTGTGTAATACGTCTCTCCAAATTAACTCATTATGGAATAAGTGGGGCGGCCCAAGAATTCTTGAAACGTCACTTGACTAATAAATGATAACATATAGGTTTTCAAAAGAGGAAATCAGTTCCTACGAAAATCACTTCTGGAATGCCACAATGGTTAAATCTGGGCCCTGTTTTGTGTGTGTTTTTTTTAATTATTATTAAAGACCTGGATGCACTGTCTGAAGATATGTTTTAACAGTGTGTACAGATGTTACAAGCTTGTTATTTTGTGGCTACACCTTGGGATTTTTGAGACAAAAATATTTCCATACATGGTGCTGAAGGAGGCATGTTAAAATGTAACCAAGTGAAGACACAAACTGGTCTGAATGTACCTCGTCCAAAACGTTCCCTGTAAAGTGCAGACCTTTCTCGGTGCGTTTTGATCAGTCAATGCATATGCACGCCATTCATCAAAACATAACCCTAATACACATACGACGACTTAGTTGAATGCGATATTTGCAAGAAACCGTCAACAATTTTTTTCTTGACCACATTGTATGATAGACATATCAGATATAAACTTAAAACATGGGAGGAAGGCTATGTCAAAAGTGATACTAAGATCGGATTTGTCGCCATCATAAGGAGAACCTTCAAGGCCTTAAAGCCACATATTTTGTGCGCTTTTAATGTTTTTTGTCAAAACATGTATGTTCATCACATGCCAAAAATAGAGGCATAATATTAGAAAGCTTTAACAAAAGTAAGTTTGCTGCATGATCAGTCATGATAAGTGATTTGCTCCTGTGGAAAACTGCCAACAGGTGACCTAATAAAATATGCACCATCACAGTTTTGTGTGTGTGTGTGTGTGTGTGTGTGTGTGTGTGTGTGTGAGTGTTTGGTTGTTGCTGTTTGAAACTCTCTTCTTCTGTGTTTGGCACCGTGAATGCAGTCTTGACCCTTAGGTTACTAAATAGTGTAGACCAATTTCAGACAAGAATGATTTAGCTTACTCCTGAACTAGTATGTACCATTTCTAGCTGGATAAGACATATTATCCCAGCCGCCTGCCAGTGTATAACAGAGGTAGAAGTAAAGTGGGACTATATATTAAATTCCAGTGATTCCAGAATAAACGGTGACAACCAGACTCCTGTAAAACCTATTCCGAACAGGTACTGTCACAATGGACATCTTTTTATAAGAAATATAAAACAAACTCCATGATGCCACCTACTCCTCACTACGAAAGTTTCCAAAAATCAATTTCTATTTAGTTTTCAACTCTTAGTCTTTGTTTCAAATAGATGAATCAATTTTGCAATAATTGAGTAAATGCTGTCAATCTCTGGCTAAGTGCTTGGAAAAGCCTATTGCTGATTCCCGGCCCTGCATTTAATGTTTCAAAAGAAGGAATCAAGTTTGTGACAATAGAAATAATACTGACAATTTCTGGCCAAGTGCTTAGAACAGCCCATGACTGACTCCCGGTGCTGGTGTAGGCCAGCTGAATTGAGTATTTTTAGATTGAGTAAATTAACATGGAAGTGAGTGGGGACTTGAATTGGTGTCCCCCCCCCCCCCACAGCCTCATTGTGGTTTCTGTCACCAGAGGTCAGTAGTGTTCCAAATATAGTAGGACTTTTGAACAGGGTGTATCAATGTCATACATGGAACAGATAAACTTCACAATACCAATGATTTGCACATAGCTGCCTCTCTTTCTTGTTATTCACACAATTGATGGCGAGAAAAGTTAGAAGTGTACTTTTTAAGCATATCCATGGCACCAAAATTCGTATCCTGTCTGCATCTACTTTCAAATGTGCTAGTGAAACATGAATAACTTCTAAAAGTGTGTACTGATATGGCACTGCTGAGAACATTTTGTTTTTCTTAATAGAGGCTATGGTTCATTGTTCCTGACAATGTACCTTGAATGGGTGGTGCGCATATATAATGATATGGCACTGCTGAGAACATTTTTTTTTTATTTTCAACAAATTTATTTTGAAATATTAATAAGAAATCCCTCTCAATGTTAAAAGTATTGTAACTGGCAATCTCCTTAAACTGTACCTAAAAACCTCACCCTTTTACTGTTGCATAACTATGAACTTGTTTACTTCGTCATCATCAACTTTATTACCCCTTATTTACTCCGTCAGCATCAATATTATTACATCTTAAGTGGCCTGTAAATTCTTGTTTCTCTTTGAAATATATCAGTAAGTAAACTGCTTACTCTAGCTATTTTTTACAAAACCAGTTCCCCAAACCTGGACATTTTACTGGCATAGATGGGCTGGTTAAATTCATATTCATTTGCATATTTGTATAAATATGGCTGCACCCTGGAGATTGCCAGAGCTGAGACCTTGCAGGATTCTGTACACATCTTGAATATACAACTCTTCATCACAACTGTTCATGCCTGGAGTTGACTTTATTACACAACGAGAAGACAAAATATCTATGAACCACTGACAAATCACTGTCACAGTAACCAGTCCGGTTACAAGTGCCATGAAGTCTATATAGAGGAGCTAAGTGTATTTCTGTACTTGCAACTGGGCCAATTAACCTTTCTAGCCTACACAAGGGAGCCCTCATATTTTCCGTACTTTACACTGGACATTGTTTTTAAAAATATTCTTTAACCATATGCCTCACAGGGACATAAATTTCCTATAATAGGGTAAAGGGAGCCCCGGATTCCCCTTTCATAGTGCATTTAGTTCCTGTATATTTTATGATTTAAGCAACAAGCTTTCTAATTCTGTAACAATTTATCACACACTCATCAGCTGAAACCCAAAAGGAAACGTGCCTATAATACCTACATTTTTCAGATCAGCTGACTTGTCAGTAGTTGAGCTAATCTCATGATCCTTCGTCCTTTGTCCTTCATCCGTCATCAAGAATTGACGTCTGCAAAACCGTCAGCCAGATTGACTCCAATATTGGTAGCAAAGGGTGGGTCTCTACCAAGTTGGTTCAAATGGTTACGCTCCAAAGAATTTTGGATTTCTTTTTATTATTCTTATTTAGGGGGGGGGGCAAATCTTTAAAAAATCTTGTCTGTAACCGCTCACCCAATTACTTCTATATCCCACAGGAACACTTCAAGGGACGTAATTTGTTCATCAGATGGCGCTGTGATTTTTTTTCTACTTTTTTCCATTTGGTTGTGCCTTACTGGTACTTTTAACTTCTTCTCCAGCACCATGACTCAGGTTAAGCTGAGACTTGGTGGATATGTCTCTTGAAGATGGATCAAACAAAGTTGTTCAACAGATAGCAATGCTGTACATTCCTGATTTTTTTTTTCAATTAGATTACTGAATGGTAAATGTACCTTTCCTATTGATTACTATATGTAAGTTAATGGGCATTATAATGCTAATACACATTTTCGACTTTTTAAGCATTATAATGCTAATACACATTTTCGACTTTTTGTCTGAAACCGCTCACCCAATTGCCTTGATGTCACACAGGAACACTTCTAGGGGTTCTTATATCTTAATTTGTTCTCCATGTGGTACTTTATTTTTTTTTATTTTTTTTTATTGATTTTTGTGTGTTTTTGCTATATTTGACTTAGCCAGAACCGTGACTCCAATTAAGCTGGAGCTTGGTGCATATGTCCTTTGCGGTAGGGTTGAAAAGTTGCTCACTAGGTGGCAATGCTATGGATTCCTGATTTTTAATGTTTCTTTTTTTTCAATTTGGGTACTTATCGATAATGCACCTTTCCTAATGATTACTATATAAGTCAATCGGCAGTATGATGGTAATTCGCATTTTAAACCTCTTCTCCAAAACCGTCATCCAGATTTCTTCACTGTTGATGGCCATGTACTTTGGGTGGGTCTCTACCAGATTTGTTCACATGGACAGGCTCCATTGGTTTTCTTTTCTTATGAACTTCTCTGTTCTTTTTTGGGGCAAATCTTTAAAACATCGCAAGGGTATATGCACATGTGAGCTGAACACAGGACTATCACGGTCCTCTTGTTTTTATTTTTGCTTTAATGTTAAGGAAATTAAAACTTTCAAATACTTTCCATTACTGTAATTGACTGACATATGTCTACTCTCGCAATGTTATCATAAGATGAAACACCCCAATACATTGGTGCACCTGCTGCATGTGGTCACAGGTGTGAACAGCACCACTGGTGGGTCTGGTCACGTTTGTTGAAGACAAGTCATAGTTTGTATGAGTTTGTTTTTCACACCGTGACCTGACCAACAAAGTTCAAATATATTCTTATTCATATACTCAGCACAACACAGCATTTTATGAGGGTCATATCTGACACATGTACAAAACAAAATGGCCATGAGAAAACCCGTCCTCACATGACATTTTACATTCAACACACATTATGCTCCACTGTTGTCTAAGGTATAAGGATTTTGGGGAGGAAGCAGGGAATATGACTTTCAGTTGCAATCCCCATTGAATGAAATGGTGCTCAATAGGAATGCTTGCATTAATGGACAAGTACCCGAATTGAGAAAAAAATCCGTAAAAGTAAAACATCCTGACTACCACCACCTAATGAACTCTTGTTTACTCCCCTCCCTCCCGCCCCCCCACCCAACCCCCCGTCCCCCGGTACACTTGGGCCAAGTTTCAGAAAAATCAGAATGACGGTTTTCAATTTTTTTCAATTTGGGTATTTATCGATAATGCACCTTTCCTAATGATTACTATATAAGTCAATCGGCAGTATGATGGTAATTCGCATTTTAGACCTCTTCTCGAACACCGTCATCCAGATTTCTTCACTGTTGATGGCCATGTACCTTGGGTGGGTCTCTACCAGATTTTTCCACATGCACAGACTTGGGGGAGGAAGCAGGGAATATGACTTTCAGTTGCAATCCCCATTGAATGAAATGGTACTCAATAGGAATGCTTGCATTAATGGACAAGTACCCGAACTGAGAAAAAAAATCCTTAAAAGTAAAACATCCTGACTACCACCGCCTAATGAGCTCTTCCCCCCCCCCCCTCCGCATATTTGGGCCAAGTTTCAGAAATAATCAGAATGACTGTTTTACATCAGAAGTCAGAAGTACTAGGAACCCAAACAAATTACAAAAAGAGTAGAAAAAGGCCCTACCATGCCTGCTTAATACATTTAAATCTTGGAGTCCCCAAACATGGCTCCCTGTCATTTCGATTTTTTTTTTATATCAATTTACTGTGTTAGTGCAAGAAGTGCACAATGAAGGAGCCTGCATTTAGTCAGCAGAATGTTTCTGGCTGTGAGGCAGGGATTTACGTCACTTGGTGTAAACGTTCACTGTTTTGTTTTTGCTTGTGATCCTCACAAAATGGAAGTATTGCTGTACTTTTTTGTGGTACTAAGTGGAAGTATTGTTGTACTTGTTTTGCTTGCTTTTGGGGTGAAAATTATAACCTTTTATACATGATTTAATTTTACGTCTGTGAACCCGTTATTCGTATTTTACAGTAGAGGGGGCTTGCATAGGTCACACTAGGTCCATACATATAAACGATACTAAAAGTTAGCAAAACAATGCATTTATTTTTGGAAAAAAAAATATAATAGAGCTAGGCAAAAAATACTAGAAATGAGCACTTCCTCAATGTTATGCCATTTTATCTAACTCAACGTTATGATAGTCCTTCTGAAACAATTTATGGTGGAACCTGACTTAAGGGACAACCAATAGAAACTGAAGACATTAGTTCTTTTCTTTCTGATAGGTGGACCCTTAAGGCAGATAAAATTAAACTGAAAAATTATTGTGGGGATGCGAGGGAGTCTAGTTGCACAGGTGGTCTGTTAGCAGAGGCGGGCTCATTGGCAGGTTCTACTATACTTGTAATGAGTAGATGTATGTTTGAGATAAACTTTATTTTTTCTTTTGAAGCAGTCATTATATATATGTATGTATATATATATATATATATATATATATATATATATATATATATATATATATATATATATATATATATATATATATATGTATGTATATATGTGTGTGTTTTATTTATATATATATATATCCAGATCATTCTAATTCGTAAAAGCGCTATATTAAAATTTGCAATACCTTATTTTGTTGCAATAGCAAACTACCAGCAATAGTGCTACAGCCATGCTTTTGTATTGATCCAAAATCGACATGACAAATTCATTTTGTTGTATTGTTCTCAAGAATATGTCATTTTATATGCAAAAAATATTCCAAAGTACTACATTGCCTGAAAAGGGAAATAATGTGTGCACGTCGTATAAGTGCATGAACGATAGGATTGGTAAGGGCTGTGGATGGAATTGTGATCATTGTTATCCATCTCAGGGTCATATGTGGAATGTGTGACCCCCTATAGGATTCAGCAATGAGGGCCAACGTAGGCATTGCTACTATGATATTCATGGTAAACAACGCAAGAAACCATAAGATCAGTCTTTTCTCATCGGCCTGGCGGCCAGATTTTAGTCTACTCTGCCAGGAAGTGAAAATTATGGCACTATAACCAAATATAAGAATACACAGGGAATAGCCAGCTGTTAATATTAATGTGTAATGTATTAGTTCAAACTTAATTTGTTTTGAGAGAATATTGATAAGTAAGCATACACTTGTTTCCATGCAATATCTGCCAGATGACACTGGCATATCAGGTAGAGATAAAACACACAGTATCGCGTAGCTAAATAAGCCCCAAACCAGCAATAATGTCATATTAGACCTTGAAATTTTATAACAGGAAAACGTAAAAACAACTGAAATCAATTTATCTACAGTCGTAATGGTGGTTGCGTACATGGAGAGCAATGCAGGAAACATAAGTGTTAAGCCAATCATTTTACACAAGAAGCTTGAACGCCATTGAGAGTCATGATGTATGTAGGTAGCACCGAAATACATGTCCACAAGGGAAAGAAATGCCAGACCAACAAACTGCATGGTATCACATGTAAATATACATATGACCAAATTCATATTTGCACTTGGTCTAGTAGATATCTTTAACAGACATGTATAAGCAATAACATGCACTGCTAATATCCACAGAATTTGTCCAAAATTATACAGTTGTAATAAATTCGAACCAAGGAGACTTTTGCAGGGAAAGTTATGTGGCAACACAACAATGCAGGTCACATGTCGGGGCAACACACAGCACAATTTTGCGATGGAAACGCACACCATTTTGAGTGTTTTCTCCACTGATGTAAAGTTGGCGCGCTCAAGTGGATTGTGTGCCAGATCAATAGAAGATATGGCAGATAAGCCAAGCAAACATTCTGAACCAACTACTTTTATAAGGTTACTCGATAAATTTAAGTGTACTATGTTGATACCAAAAAATGTCTGAGGCTTCAATATACTAATGTGTGTGTTTATCAATTTCAAAATTGTTATTCTTTCCAAACCAAAAAATGATTTAGGCATTAAAATTTTGATAGGATTATTATCGAGGTCAAGATGCTGTACATTACCAAGGCCAGTAAAGGACCTGCTTGAGATATAAAATATACAATTTGAACTCAAATCGAGTTCAACTAAGGCTTTACATCCTTCAAAATAACCTTTTGAAATTTTGGTTAAAGCGTTGTAAGATAAATCCAAAATGATGAGCTGAACAAATGTTTTCTCAAACTCTACCAACCTGTAAATAGCGTTATGTTGTAGTACAATTTTCTTTACGAAAATGTTGAAATTGGAAAATTTTGTGTGATTTTGATCTGAACAGTCAATTGCGTGTCCCAAACAGTGACAGTGATGTGCACATACAGCAGAAATACACACATCCTCATCATCTTTTGAATATTTACAGTGAACAACTTCATCACAGGTCTGCGAAATATGAACACATGTCTTTTCGTTCCTGCACCGAAAATGATGAGAGCATTTGAAATCTTTGCAAGACCTTTCATCAGAGCCCAGGACGCAATCAAAATTTCCATCACAGATATTTTGTGTTGGTATACAGTAATCCATCGGACACTTAAACATCCGGGAACATTCAATATAGTGACAGCCTTGCAGATGCTCTCCATTGGAACAATGGAGGAGATTTCCAGATTTGTCGAGTTCATATATGCACATGTTATGTCGCTTGTAACATCCAGCTCCAAAGTCAGTTCCACATTGTAAAGTATTTGCCTCAATGCATGTTGTATATGTTGGTGGTATCAAAAGTGGATCTGAGTCAGCCACAGAACAGAGAGTTTCATCTTGAGCTGAATAGCAATCAGGGATTTGGTCGCACATCCTGGATGCCGGGATACACTCTCCAGTGTTGCATTGGAAATATAGGTGTTGGCACTTGCACATTGCTGGAAAACAATTTTTTGCACAGTATACTGCATCTTCCCAAGTCCTATTTATCTGATGACAAATGTGCGAGCACCATGTGGTATTTTCATCACTTCCATCCATGCAGTGGTCTGTACCATCACACAGAAAGTGTTCTGGTATTATTTCATTGTCTCCACAGTGGAAATGGCTGACCATTTCATACTTTGACATATTTTGTAATCCGCGACTGCAAGCAACACCAGAGGCACTGTGGTCACATTGAGATTTGTTTTCAACTACAAGGAAACGGGTCAGGGGTGGGAGCTCCTTATTCTGATCCACAGAGATTATTGACAGCCTTGTGTTCTTATAGTATTCATTCCATCGTGGCCGTAATATGGTAAGTGGGACATAGTCAAGCACTACAGGTGATACATGACCACTGAAGTTGGCCCAAAATACTTCCCGCCCATACAATTTCCACTGATAGAAAAGATGGTACAAACCGGTAGCGTCTGCAAAGTCAATAGGATCTAAACGGTCTAGAATGTTGAAACTACTTTCAGGACTACTAGTTTTCAATAGCACTTTCCCTCTTTCATTCCACAGCAATATTATCTTGTGGATTAAATGTGCTACAGCAGATCGCAGGTAAAGAATATCGCCGGTTATAACACTGCAAAATTCGAATGCTGACTTCATCGAAATCATTATGCCTGAATGCAAGTATAAATGATAACACCTTTTATCACTCATATGCCAATATGGAGGACACGCAAGCTCTTTGTAGATAGTATTATTAAGTTTTTGAGGTCTTCCAGACACATACTCACAAATGAACGAAACATGTTCAACACGCAAACGACATGACAGTTTTATCCAATGCAGACTTGTGTATGGTGTAACCAGAAGCATACCTACACATCTTTTGCCTGTTAATTTACTAGAATTGGCTGTTGAGCTCACTTTAAATTTTGTTGATCTCAAGATGAAGTTTCCCGAAATTTTGACTTGTACATCAGGATTTGACTTGTTGTATGGTCTAGCCCAATCAGTATAAGTGACGGGGTCCTTTGTAATCCATTGTGGCTTGCCCTCCTGTGATTGATAAAAGAAGAGGAAGGTATAAAATAGTGTATATCCAGTTAAACTGGCATCATTGTGGCCATGTAAAATATAGATAGGTACTGCTGATAGCTGTCTCACCGCCCTCTGATATTTGTCTCCATGCAACAAAAACCACCTAGTGCTGCAACATATAGTGATCAAGCTATTACCTACATAAGGGCTGCATTCTAATCTCCAATAACATGTTTGATTGTCTGGTAACCGGATGGATGTATGAAAATTGTTAGCAGAGGGGGTTCTTGTTTTGGACCCTGGCCATTATTTGTTAGAACACATGGGCAGTTGTGGGCATTTGTTTAGGGTTCAGTCCATAGAAGAAGTTAAAAAAGCAGGATATACTCCATGACCAATGTGCGTACATTAAACCAGTGACATTAATAGTTCAAGTTAGCGGCAGTCCTCAACTAGCTTATGATAAAGCGTAGTTACCTTTTGGTGCAGTAACATGTCGGTAGTTAAAAGGTGATATACCTAAACATCCGGCAATCTTCACAAATGCGAGTACGGGCCATGTAGGCATATACATTTCATTTCAATGCCATGAAGCAGTGTATTCAGTATTGGTCTTTGTGGTCAGCAGTGCTTGGTTCCATTTTTCGTGTCATTCAGTGAAGTCCTATATAACTGTTGTTTTCCCCAGAAATTTTATTGCGTGGCCCTCTGGCTCCGTAACCAACAAAATGCAAAAAGACTATCATGGGGAAAAGAAAGAACCCACCTACTCACCCCCTCAAAAAAGGAACAAAGAAAGAAGCATGCTCAGCGTGTAAGGGATCTGGCAGAGGCCACCCAGGCCCTATGGATCTGGCAGGAGTCAAAGAAAGATACAATGTGACCCCGCAGGCACAAAAGCAGAGATGTCTACAAGTCCACGTCTAGGAGAAAAGTAGTCTTCATTGAAACAGTCATGGCTTAAAATCTGTATTTTGTGTTAGTACCTCACAAAGTGGACATTTTGGTGTTGACAATGTGGCAATCACTAAAAGCGATTCATTTCAAAGTAATTCCTGATTTAGTGTGTACATGACTGCTTTCACTGAGCAGTTTCCTATATTGTTTTGAGAGATTATTAGCCAGTAACACTCTGGGTTTTTTAAACTTGATTAACCAGATCAATTTTGACCATGGGGCGAGAGAAGGCAAAAGGATGGACTTTGTTCAAATGATACGTTTACTTCCCAACTATTGTGAAAAAAAAGTGTGAATATTGCAGCCCATTGCTCTCTGCTGCAGGTCATTTCAGAAGACATTTATCCAGTGGTATACATGTTTAAGGACATTGAAATAAAGAGGAATAAGAAAACAATCAATAAAATTGGTCATGAATGTTCTAGTTCTCTTCCAAAATGTATAGACCTAACCACGTAAAACACAAATTTCATTACTTCTGCCAAAAATAAAAAAGGGACCTGTTAGGCCGATCACCTATCAGTTCTCCTGACTTGTCAGTCTGCTTAGTTCACAGCCAAAGAGTAAAGTAAGCCTACACCGTTTTTGTGATATTTTTGAATCTGGAACATTATAAACACAATCTACCTCCACTATAACTATGAGTCGGAGAACAAAGCCCACAGTACAACATAGCCAATGAAGTATTTTTCAAATAGTACAGAAAAACATAATCCATATTCATAAATTCCAAACCCAACAATGACATCAAAGAGATTCCAGACTTGCCAAAGCATCAGCATTTATCTTCCAATACCAATGTCAAGAAACAAATTTCATTCCTGACTTCAGACAGGCAGTCACCCATAAAAGACAACTGGTGGTTTTAAACCGGTCCTCTAAACCTTTGAAATATAAGGTCTTCAGGAGATATTTCTATGATGTGTTGGTTCAGTTGATCAGAACTGACAAAGATGGAAATAATGTCAAGTTCTATGCATACGTTTTCTCACACTCTTCGTTAACTATTAACGAAACTATTTTACATACATAAGAAATGATTGTGTCATTGCTATCGAGAGTGGTCAGTTTTTTTATGGAATCACACTTGCTATGGTCATTGAAATGACAAAAATGTAGATCCACAGACATATCCCGAAAGAAATATGTTATAGTGGAATTAAAGCATTGTAAAAAGAATATTGTAATTTTTTCAGATGTATATGACAATTAAATTGGTCGCAAAAAAATTCCCACACCGAGAATTTCAACACACACAAGACAGAACAATTGGCTCTAATACGTCTCTCCACTTGTGCAAAATGTTTTCAAATAAGCATGACTGACTCTTAGAATTAAATTTACAAAACAAACGAATTTTTAGTGCTTTGTCGTGGTCATCTTGGATCATTTTAACATATCGGCATTGACATAAATTGTGGATTTCATATGTGGGCCCTAAATCTATCTTGCAGATTGAGTTAACTTCTTGATGTATTTGGCTCTCTAAAAGTACATTGCCCTTGGTGGTATCAGTGGCAGCCTCTGCGTTGCTCAATATTGGGAGGTTAAAGCATAGTTACAATTTTTATGCTTAGTGATGGAGCCAAATGCCAACATTTTGCCATCCTTCCACAAGCTGAATAAATAGTTTGTAATATCGTAGTTAGACACGTCTTTGCTGTTTAATGTGGCATAGCTTTTTGTCATATGAACTGTTCTGCTTCAAATATGGATAACGATAACAGATTTGATGTCCCAGTTTTGAAAAACATTTTCTAGTTGACCTTTTCAGATTATTCAGTTATTTTGAATAAACTTACATCTGTCCAACATTCCTGCCATCGTGGTGTTAGCCTCATATGTTTCTGCAAAAGACATAATCTTTAATTGCAGAGTCACTAATATGACAACTGCTCCTTCTTTCTCTCTCTGCATGTCGTAAATACCAGGTACCTGAACTAGTTCTCAGATGTATAATCAGACATTTCCCCTCATTTGTGTGAAATTATATATTAGACGACTTTGTTCCCCGTGACCAGATGTGAGGCAAAAGAAAAAGAAGGAAAAGAAAACTACAGGACAGTGATAGTCATGTACTCAGCTCAGCTTGCATATAGAGATGACAGTGGTTTTGGGTCCTTCAAAATAATACAAAAGTCGCCTGTTATAAAAGACTCCCATCACTGTTTACAATATCAAAGTTTTGACTAACTCACAGTTTTGGAGTCATTACTTTGTAGGACCCACCAATACCAAGATAGAAGCAAGTCTGTTTCTTGGGACTTTCAAGATCCCTCAGGGTCCAAATTTACAACACCCACGAGTATAAAGATATACGCCAATCTGGTTGTTCAAACCGTCAAGATCACTCAGGGTCAAAATCAACAACACCACAAGAAACCCCATAGGTCATTTCTTATTCGTGTTGAACAGTCTCTATGGTCCAAGGGTCCACCTTTACCGAGATATTATAAACCAATATGTTAGTTTCAGATTAAAACCAGTAACACCTGAAGAAGCTGTATGGGTACTTTTGTATAAATACTCCATAGTAATCATCATGATCCACTGTTGCAGAGATATTATTCAATTGACCAAATTTGTTTACACTTCCATAGTAACAATGCCTAAATGATTCTTATCAATAATTCTGTATTTCAGTAATTCTTCTAAATCCAGGAAATGCCAACAGCAACATGAACAAATATATCGCAGTTTTAGTGCAGGTTCTATTCCAACCAAGTTGGAACAGAGTGCAAATTACATTTTAGGAAAAGTCCAATATTAAGAAAAAACAACACAAAAAGGCACAAAACATAACAAATACAGTGTTTTTGCCAAAAATGCGATAGAAATTGTCGTCAAAATGAGAAATTACTGACATATGAC
Organism: Hermodice carunculata; assembly: GCA_964020975.1. Lineage (NCBI taxonomy): Eukaryota > Metazoa > Annelida > Polychaeta > Eunicida > Amphinomidae > Hermodice > Hermodice carunculata. The sequence goes on along the minus strand of OZ026626.1, from coordinate 8,427,022 downwards.
TATTTTTGTAAACTCGATAGGAACCAACACACAATACATGAGCACCTAACTTGTATATCTGGCTCATGCTTTTGCATATGCAATAAAAATGTGAATTACTGTTCCACCCCCACCTCACCCCCAGCCCCTTGACTTGCATAGTAGTGAATAGACACGCATGTATCAACCAAACCTTATCCCCATTGAAAAGTTAAAAATCAAGGTCCCGCATTATCACTATTTGGATAATAGCTTTATTTGACTCTTCCATAAGATATATTTCCACCAAGTTCCACCACAAGCTGAGTGGTGAGCCTGGACGAGAAAGTGAAAACACCTTCAATATACAAACATTTGTGAACAAAAACTGTAACAAATGGCGGCACCACCTCTTGAACAAATTTAGATGTATGGTCTGCATCCGCCATCAATCATCCGACCGTCCATGCATCAGCGTGTCCACAATTTACATTTTCCACCTTTTCCCCCAAAACCGTCAATCAGTCCATGCATCAGCGTGTCCACAATTTACATTTTCCACTTTTTCCCCAAAAACCGTCAATCAGACCTGCTTCACAACTTGGTGACCTATGGTCGGTTTCTACCTAGTTTGTTAAAAGGTCATGGTTCAGTCATTTATTGCACTTTTTTCTTGTAATTTATTTGCTTTTACTTTTTAATTCCTCGTTTCGTAAAACCTTTACAAATCTTCTAAAAAAACGCTCTACCAATTGCATTGAAAATGCATAGGGACAACATTTGGGAACCTTAATTTGTTCAAAAGGTAGCGATGTTAATCTTTTATTTCTCTGTAGTGTTTTTGCGATTTTCTTCCCTGATTTTGTTGCTTACATTCTTCTGAAACATGGTGGAAATGTAGCTTGTGGAAGGATTAAACAAAGCTGTTAAGTAGATGATGATATTCTGGATCACGGATTTTATCGATTTTTTCCATTTTGGTGTGTGTTGGTTAATTAAAACAAAAAATAATAATAATAACAACACTAATAATAATGATAATGATAATGATAATGATGATGATAATAATAATAATAATAATAATAATAATAATAATAATAATAATAATAATAATAATAATAATAATAATAATAATAATAATTTAATAAACTACCAAGAATGGGGAAGGTTTAAAAGGTAAATCTAGATATCACATTAATTAAACAAAAAAGACGCCTGGGAGGTTCCTCGCATGGACAGATGAAAACATAGTGATATTATATATAATCATTGATTACAATGTAACTCAATGGTGGAATTGCAATGGTAAGTTTTAATCATTCTCCTAAACAGTCAATCAGATTCCCTTCAAACTTGTTGGTGATGTACCTTTGGTAAATTTATTCCAAGTTTATTTCAAATCTTATGCTTCAGTGATATTTTACGACTTTTTGTTTACTGCTTTTCAAGCTAAAAAATTTCTTAAACCGCCAGGCCAAATGCTTTGAAATTGCATACAGGATCTTCTGGGAATCCGCAGATTTTGATGTATTCAACGAGTGGTCTGGCAATTTTTTTTTCTTATGTTTGGGTGGATCTCTCTCAAGTTTGTTCAAATGGTTATAATCCATTGATTTGGAAAGCTATATCAAAATTTCGGTTCATTTTTCACCAAAAATACTGAAATATCTCCCAAACCGCTCTGCTAATTGCTTGCCTGAGAATATTTCTGAAGTCCACCAGACATTAATTTGCTATAGAGGCGGCTGTACACTAATTTCTGATGTTGTACGAGTTTCTTTTTATTCCTTTGTTTTTTATTTTTTTTTTAATTTTTATTTCTTTTTTTTTTCTTTTGTATTTTTTTTTGTATTTTAGCTATTTTTAAATTTATATTAAAACCGTAACCCTGATTGTTTTGAAAATCTATAAAATGTATCTTGTGGAAGGGCTAAGCAAACTGTTTACCAGGTGATGATAGTTTGGACCCCTGACTCCAATGCATTTTTCAATTCGGGTATGGGTCGATGCATGCATAGATGAGTTTATTACTATATGCGTCTATGGGGAATACAGTGGGAAGTCACCTCATCTACTTCTTCTGCAAAAGTGTCATCATTTTTACTTAAAACTTGGTGAAGATGTACCTGCAATGAATTTGTACCGAATTTGTTCATATTGTGGAAAAATTGTTTAAAAAATCTGCACCCAATTCGCGTAGCCAATCGCTTTGAAATTGCATGCAGACACTTCAAGAAACCCCAAACTTTAATTTCTACCAACAGCTTTTTTATCTTTTTCAAATAATTGTGACTTTTTTTCTCCAAAACTATTATTCAGATTAGTACTTGATGGAAATGTGGCCTGTGGGAGGTTTGAACAAAAGTAGTGATATTCTGACTCTAAACAATTTTTGATACGAGTACTTGTCACCTGACACATGGAGTCCTGTTTTTTTTTCTCTACTTCTAATATACCGCAAGCTATATTCTCTTCAAATATGAAGCGTAACATGACCATGTGTACCTGCTCACTTGTAAATGCTGCAGGCTTCAATATGTGGGACAAACCCAATGCTCATTCAAGAGGAGAATGAGTGAACATTTCCTTTACATCATGCATAAAGATGTAAACCAACCACTGGGCAGACACTTTTGCCTTCCAAACCACTCAGCAACAGATCTCAGGCTCGTTATACAGATCCTGGAACATATCCGCATCCCCCTGAGATGTCACGTACACTGTCTCTCAGAGTCGAAAGAGAACGACATTGGATACCCCAGTTAAACACTACAGAACCCTTAGGCCTTAATGTTATGGGTAGATAGACTTACTTGCCAAGTATTATGCTAAATATTTAGTTATGAGTCTATCTACCCGCACTTAATCTCTTTGACAACCTTTCTTCAAAGTTTGGCCTTAGGAACAGTGTAAAGCTCCAATCGCTATCAGTCTTATACTCCCCTTATTCCACTAAATATGGAAAGCCATTTCCTTTTAAGGCTGAAAAACAGGCCTTGTACACAGAGCTTACTCTGTGCATACCAACCGCCATTCAGGTCTTACTCTCGTGATGTCTTCGTTTTCTGAGACGTCACACCAACTCCTTAAATCCAACAGTTGCCTGGTAGTCTCAGTCTGCGTCGTGACGTATGACCACCATGATGTTGACCTAACGTCAACTAGCAACGCTACCCTTGCCTATAAAAGCAGTGGGACACGGTGATCCTAACTGCCACTGATGAGTATCAGTCGATACGAAACCGGTCTGGCTTTCTCTCCTAGTTTTGGTTCCCCGTCCCTGGTCTTGCCAGGTTTTACATTTTTATTACAAATCTAGCTTAACTCGATCGCCACTAAATTGTTAACCATGAAGAACCATCATTGGGGGACCCAAAAAGATGTTTAAGTCAGGTGTAATCGACAAACGCACAGTTTAAGAATGCCTATGACAAAGATACCAAATGTTCATGCATGTATATACCGTTTTCGTCCAAGCTGTGGAACAGATATACATGAACTTCAACAGTGATGTACCTTGTTAGAGTCCTTGTCACACATATTTAAATTAAAAGTATCGTGATTTACCATTGTTTACTTGCTGATTGTAGGGGTAATATTGAATCTGACAAGGAGAGTCATTCCCCACCAAACGGTCTCTTGGATGTCTTGATATACCAGACGACGAATCTAACTGATATGTCCAGTAACATTCAGGTCAATATATGCCTGACAAGTTCAACTGTTTATCAGTGATTTGAGGGTTCTGTCGGAAATTAAATACTACAGATAAACCACATAGATTTCCTTCCTTGTTTTAAAGGGACATTTCCAGCATTTTCGAAGTCGCTTGTCAATGGCTTTGAATTTCACGCATATACTTTTATATCAGGTTTGGGCATATTTTAGCCTTAATATTAAGGTCAGTTGAGCTCATGCTGTTCACAACAGCCTTCTTGTTCAATTGTTAAGAACCGTACATGCAAAGGGCATTTGCAAACTGCAACAATGTATCCATTGGTAACCAGTAAATTGATATTTATGTCTGAACTGTGTCTGCAGCCTTGCTTTAAGGAGTCTCCGGAAACCCTTCAGAGTTCTACTTAGAGTGATAATGTATCAAGTAAACAGGACCTTTTATAAATACAGTTGACCATCATGTGGACATATGTTTGCGTGCAGCGACAGTCTGTTTTATGGACATATTGACTATTACTTGTATTGAGCAACAGATGGCTCATTCATGATATCTACATGTATGTGCAGCATACAGTATTTATTGTCCGATACTAAAGTACATAACGCCTGTAGTAATAGGCACATTCACTCAAACACTTACAAAAGGTGAAATCAAACTTTTTTCTGTGATACACATTTGGTAACAATGACATGAGTTAACGTCAAAATATTTAATTTAATGCGTTTTATACACAGTTTGGTCTACAATGTTCGCAGTACTGTTGATGGTGCCGCCAGCCTTTGATTATTGTTTTGCCTACTCAACTACTCAACATTTCTGCCAAGTTTCGTGCTGTTTCATAATAACATTTTTAACATTAATCGTTTAACAGTCCACAATTATTTTTGTGTAAATGTAAATTTGGCTTTTAGCGCTTCCGACACTGCACAGTAGCTTTCCAAAAGTTCTACGCTGCAATGATTATTTTAGAGAAGCAGCACCATGGCATCAATAACATGGCACCATGAACGTTATTGACTTCGCATCTAGGATATTGGCCCAAAAGCACCAAAATCATGCAGGTACAGAGGATGGGCCGAATTTCCTCTGAGTCCGAGACGATTAGACAGGCGCATGATTCACAATAACATTCATAGCTATTCTGAGTGCCAACCAAATCGAAAGCCTATGAGTTGCTACCAATGTTTTCCGACTGTGGGCTCTCTTTCTTTCTGCTGGGGAAGTTTACATTCTTGAAATAATAATCGTTTAAGGCAACTTAAACACAAACACACCATCTCCTGGAGGACTATGCACTGATTGGAGCATGTCAATTTCACACTCCAAGACCCAAACTAATGCTATGTAGTTATACATGAATATAAACATCATGCTGACCGGTATTTTGATTGAATTTCCTACCAACCACGTGATATGCGGTAAAAGCTGTACACACCGTTGTACTTTTGTGGGTGCACCCCAAGGACAGGGCCCATTATCTTTACACAATGTCTACAAAGGTTAGAATGGGTCTCGGATTCTAGAGCAATATAAGGCAGTGACAGAGTGTACGTGGGGGGGGGGGTAAGTGGACTAGACCAATATACAAACAAAAGGTATGTTGCTGGCGCGTATATCTGAATGGTACTGAAAACCCAAGAGCAGCTGGGTGATGGAGGGGGTGGAGGTGCTGGAGCATAAATGAGAAGGGTAAAGTCTTCCAGAGCTGTGTTGGTATACACCACTTATATGATAATTTCCGTCCTTGTAGCCTCATAGGGAAGAAACAATTGTATCTGGCAAGCCATTCCTACAATTTGTTTTCGATTTATGAAGGGGCAAATGTGTGTTTTTCCAAGAAATTACTTTCTTTGACTGAGAATCCACAACTTTATGACAGAGCAAAGCAGAGCTTATCTAAAAATATGAAGACAGATTCCCTGCAAATTTATTTTTTGGTTGGAATAAAGCTGATAAATTTCAGTTGAAACCAATAGTCCCATGGGAAATATACATTTTTCTTCTTTGTTATTGCCGCCTTATCTTTTCATTTGCAATGGTTTTCTTTTGGAAACTATACTTCCAGAGTATGCTTTAGTGATTAATGCCAACCGTGAGTGCGTTGCAGACGTACCCTGCACTAGCAGCACGTACAATACATGACTCAATGTGTTGTACATGCTGCCAATGCATGAACCTGAAGTGTTACTCTCTCTTCTCTCAACATAACATGACCGAGATAAAATTAATAAAAACACCTATACATGCCCCCAAAATGTTGGTTTCATCATTCCCTGTCCCGACCGAGCTACATGAATTTGTTGCTTGATCAGTGTGCATCGTCTACACCCCCCCCCCCCCCCATCTGTGGGTTATTTTTCCAAAATAAGGATTCAGATAAAGAAACCGGAAGATGATACCTTCTACAATGCTTCCATGGATCTAGGCTTACATGTACATGTACATCTTTTTGGATATTATCACAGCAATCCATGAAACGGCAATCGGCTATTACAGGGCCACCTGTCACCTGTGTATTTGGACTTCCGAATCGAAACTGATTCCACATTTTTACAACACCTATTCATATATCAACGGACAATGAATACCAGGCCATTATATGATACGGCCATGAGCAGCAAAATTATTCATATGAAAAAGCTATTTTTGAGGGCAATAATTGTACTTTTAAGGTCCAAGCATCGACTAGAACACAATCATTTGGAAGGTGAAAGGATATAACATACTCCAGCCTTTAATGTTTAAAATTAAGTTTTAGCCGGCCTGCTTTGAAATAAAGTGACTTTTGAACGTCAAGGTAGTTTGCTATAATTCAAACATTGCTACCAGATGGCGCAGCAAGCATGAAAACACTTTGGTGTGTATGAAAAGCGTAAGTAGCTGTGAACACTTTAACTCCCCACACTGTCTAGTGGCCTGTGGATTTTTATCATTTCTGTTTGCACCAACATTGTCGAGATCTTCATCTGACAATGAAGCGAATCTGTCAAGTATATTGTGTTCTGGAACATCAACGGGCACACGCAGTATTTACCATGGTTCATAATTCATAGCAATAGCTGGTATCAGTAACCCATATGTCGAGTTCATGTATGAAAGCTACATTACTCATTGTGTTTATATTCAATAAATTATATTTGTTGAAACCAAGTTCATTGGCTGTGTAAATTATCACACATTCGTGTTCTCTGTAGGGAACCTCTTCAAAAAAAACATAGTCTAAGAGTCCCATGAGGAACCCAAATGGCCCACAGGCTGGTGCACCTGTAGCAATTGTGAAAAATTCCATATGTGATATAAAGCTTTTCCCACTGATACTGTAAAATGATTGATTTTACTCGTATTTATTTAGCATTCATCAATATTGAATGTTGAAGAATTTGGGAAATTCTAGGTATTATGCATGCGTAACTTTATGGTTTTTTTTCTGAGACTGCACAGTGCCATTATAGAGTGGGGCACATGTTATTGTTTACATGAATTTACCCATAATTCCTGGTCATACTGCTGTTCCCGCTCTCTTTTTTTTTTATAGGGTGAACAATTCCCACGGAGTGTATTACCTTGTTTTTCACCTGTTCCCCAGGCAAGGATTTCTATTGGACGACACTGTCTTAGCACCCGGGAATAAATATTTCAGGTTCCGCTCTATCGTGGTCCTTGGTCTTACTGTTTGCCGGTGCTTTAAGGTGCAGGTCTGCTTCACTGTTTTCTAAAAAGAGATTTACGTAGCCGCATCGAGGAGACTTTTTCTGTTTTGACTTGTCTTGGCATTTGGGAGATCTTGATTTCAACATGTAGCCAAAGAGTTCTCTAAAGTTTGGGCTTTTTATTATTTTTCCGCGGAGGTAAGTTTATTATTTCGGCTAGGAAATCCATGGTGGACTCGAGGTTTCCTATTTCGTCTTGGCTGTTAAACTGAGAAACGTTGGTCACAGAATCCTCCATTTTCTGGCTTATATTCTTATGATTCCCCTCATTTGTGTCCTTCTTATGTAAGCTTAATTTTTATAGGGATCTGGGAGAATGCCTAATTCACGACCAGAAGGATTTGAGGATAAATGTAATGTAGGGAGAGGATTCGTCCATTCATTTTTATGGAGACCCGTGCACTTTCCATAATAATGTTTGGCGATATTTTGCTGAAGTTTACAGACATAGGTATTCAGCTAAAAGAAATGCACGTCTCAGTAATAAAATGTTGAGACCAGATTTAATTGCTGAGGACTTGGGGGAAGTTTGATAAAGTTAATAAAATGAAACTGTATTTAAATAACGAGATAAGTTTACGCTGAAAAGGTTTAATTTTGCGACATACAAATCGTCACAAGATTAGGTTCAAGATGTGTGTATAATGGGACAAGTATGGTTCCGTTTTTTTTTTTTTTTAAAGGTTGATTAGGAGAACTTTTGAGTTGCAAACTGAACGTATTCGTAATGTCATGGCCCAGTGGTCTGTAAAAGTTTTTAGAAGAAGCTTGAGATTTTTTCTGAAAGGCCTTGGGATTGGGATTTTTTTTCCTCTCAAGCTATAGTAGATTGTTCCGTTTAATTGATGAGAAGACATTCACTAAGTCAAAACTCCTTTCCGTAATATAGAACATTGAAATCAGAGGTTTGTAGATTTGCAAAAAAATAAATTGAATCACATGTGATAGTTGAAAACATTGAAATAAGTTGTGCGACATAAGTATGTATTAGCTTAAATTTTGGAAAAGTAGTGAGATGGGGTAAGGAATTCTCCTGCGTAGTATCATTCCTGTAAAACAAAAGCAATAGTCTATTTTTGGTGACTTGTTTGTAATGTTGGAGTGCATTCTGATGTAAAAACGTTTCACAAACTATCATGAAGTCAAATACTTTGAGACGGGCTTTGATAGATTTCAAGGATCAGTTGATCAAACCCGTCAGGTTATATAATCCATTCAGGCGACCAGGTTTGCGTTATAGGAAATGAATACAAAGCATGCTTTAGTTTAAATGATCGACTTCAGGAATTTTAAGCATTTAAATTCAGATTTTGCCCTTTGATTAAAATAAGAAAGCACTGTCACTGATAAGAAGTATTTTCCACATGAGTTTTTATGAATACACTGGGGTTCCGGGTCTGGTATGACAGCCAATGTATTTTTTGTCACTTCAACATGTCCTCAGTTACTCTAGATTTCAAAAGGTAACCAATATGTGTTGGTTTTCTTCTCGGCATTTTATCCTTTGTTTTTGGCGAAATTCTAAAGTTTGAACCTGTTAATTTTGTATGTCTGTATGCTGGTGACTGGACCAAGTCCGCAAAGTGATTACCTGCATGTGCACCACGGTAAAAATGTCGGTTGTATGCTCTATGGTACGAGAGATTTTTATAAACATATTTTATTTAGTTGAGTGGTTAGCTTGTAACAAGGATGTTAATCAGATCCCACATTCCCTGGTACTTACAAATCCAGGATTTTTAGTTTTCCGGCCTGGAGGGAAACTTGACCTGGTCAATCACTGTGGCAGCGGGAACTTTAATTATAGATATTTTTCGTTGGGGCAGTGATTGGTACACACCACCTGCTGCCGTTTTAAAAATTGATTTTGCAGACGCACTTAGCGGATGGCAGTCTCCTATGTTTAAACATTTCATTACGAAAAAAACACACACATTTCAGTGACAGACACACTCACGCAATGTTTATCAAAATATTGTTTTCAGGCGACAGAGTAGTTCTACAGTTGCAGTGAGTTGTACTGTTTGAAGTCCAACTCCTATTGGCTACTCCTTGGTTACGGTTGGGGGGGCGGGTATAGTGAGTTGTACATTTCTGGGATGCGTCGCCGCCCTACGTCGCACTGCTATCCAGGCTTCCCATTGGTTACTTCGTAGTTACCGGATAACATCATAATACAAATATTAACCATTGTTCAAGAACAAAAACATAGAATCTTACCCTTAAATTTTCCATAAACCTACATGCAAAAGAAGCAGAACATTTTTAACAGGAGCCTTAAATCAATTATGAGCCCTCAAAGTAAAGTCCTGACGCATCCAAAATACCGGGTGTACTGGGGGAAAGGGACCAGCATATATGCTGGATAAAACGGAAAAATCTATTAGAAATGACTGGACCCGGTGAGAGTCTGTGTGTGAATAGAATAAGGAAGCCGTTTAGAAAGGGATAATCATTCTCCAACCTTACTTTGTTTATGACTAAGCCAATGAAGACAATATAGGTGATATAGAAAATCTTATTTTTTCTCAGGTACTGCCGTATGAGCAGGGATTCCACACGACTATTCACTGCAAACAAAGAGGCGTTGAATGATGTACAAAACTTTTGGGCATCAGACCAACTCTGCCTTTCTATTTCCCAGCCATCCAGACTCACAAATGCTGATCTCTTGCAGTACAAAAACGTAAATATGGTATTAAAACTTCTGAGCAAGCATTGAGGAATATGATAATTTAAGACGTCCATATCTGTTTTATGGTTAATAAAGATGTCTATTTTACCTCGATGAGCCGGTCTTATTTGGATTCTAATGATATCCCGAATCTTAAATGATTCCAAGACAGGATTTGTGTCAATTTGAAACTTTATTTTTGTCTGACGCAATGCACTCCATGACCAGAGAATCCTTGGAGTTCCATTGATGACGTAACTATATATTTGTATATCATAACACAACTTGAATGTGTTACTGAAGATATATTCAGTTCTTTCTGAATAGGTATCAGATTGAAATGTGAAATTTCGTACATTTTCACCAAATATAAATGTGCTATTTTGAACTTGGTGCAGTAATTGTATATGAATACAACGCATTCTTAATTGCTGATTGATTTCATGTGTACCTGGTTGTGTAATATAAAGCTGGGTGCACTTCAACGTATTGAATGGTCTCACAGAGATAAACAAGGAAGCTGTCTCCCAGGCAAAACAGGTTTGGAATATGAGTGATAATTCCCCTTCGGTAAAAAATGTCCCCCCCATCCTAAGCTGATTTTCATCATGTCCTTTTAAACAAATAACATAACAGTGTAACAAAAAATACGACTCAATGAGCTTACTGTAAAATTCAGGTACAATGTGCGTCTGAAATGAAATGCTACTACTGAGATGGAACACTGCACATCGACTTTCTGTCAAAGGACGCGAAGAAAGGAAAATTGGGAACTGCTGCAGAGCAAAACACCCTTTAGATGCATGAAGCAACAAGGTTTGCCACAGACCTTCATGTTTTGATAAACTTTTGACCTTCAAACTTCCGTTTAATCCCAAAATATTGGGCCTTGTGCATATTTGAAGTATTCCTTTGCACTTTGTAGTCGTTACTTTTATCACAACATCCATCAAAGTTTGAGATTCATATGTAAAGCAGATAACAGCGATCAGCTGATCAGAGGAGATTAAAGTTGTCTTTGTCGGGGAAATAAAATGCTGACAAAATGGTCCTATTTTGATAGTTGAGCCATCATTGCCTTCATTAACAAACATGAATCCACCAAATTTACACCCTTGTGTCGTAGTCCCAGTCCAATTAAATTTAACAACTTGTAATTGTATATAATACCCATGGCACGTGGTGAAGGTTGCCATGCCACGTGCCAGTCTGTCATCGCAGGGAAAACATAATTGTGCCAGATGTAGGTCTATCACGTGATGTTGTCTTATTCTATATATGTGCAATTTGTCTGCAGAAAAAACCCTATAAGTGTAAACAATGATTGTTCCCAGACCTACCCCTAGCAATGTTGGATATTGTACGTCAATAGTAACACAGGGACCAAGTGTATATGACACACTCTCCAACTTGTTATGTCGCTCAGCATGCATCACTTTTGATGTGATGAATTGGTCATGTCTGAAGCCAGTAAATACGGAGATAACTAATGAAAACCAAGCTATCATGAAAAAGTATTGATGCAATAGAAGTTGTGCATCGATAGAAGTGCATCTTTGAAAAACTATCAATGAACTCTTCATTACTGGAACAAGAAACGTGAAAGCCAGAAGTGCTGACCTATGTTTGGTTACTTCATTTGTAAGAATGTTTTCCACATACCGCCTTTTTTGGGTGAATTGATAAAATACAGCAATAAATACACTTTGGTGATCAGGCGTACACCAAAGGCGGAAAATCAACGGAGCATCCATGTAAGGCTGGTTGTGATATCTTAATATACCACAAAAGAAAGTCTGTTGAATTTGTGATTTTCTATGATACTTTAATAATAAGAAACTACCTGTGCATGTTTTCCTGTGATACCCAACTTCAATATAAACGATTTGTACATTTATTGATGCCCATTCAGGCGAAAAAATGTGCCACGTACGCGTAAAATGAAAGGCAAATTTATAAAGTTTAAAATGTATTTTGCCACATGCTTGTGTAAATATTACTTGACCGTGTGTTGGCAAGCCCAGTTTCCTACATAGAGCAATTGCATTTTTATCTTGTAAACACTGTTTGCTATAACGTGCCTGACACTTACGGTATGCCATACGGTAATAGCGAAAGCTATATATACGGTTGCTACTTGGATAAACCAAACATCTTTCAAGGCTTCCATCAATATATTTGTTTTTGAAAAATGGGTGTGTTCTTTGCTTAAAAATGTTCATAACTTGGTAGGCAATTAAAAACCAAGAGTACTCTCTAGGAATGCTGTTGTACATTTGAAGGTTGATTGAAAGGTGCGCAACATGACCGCTGCAAACTAAATACACAAACTGATAATAACCTTGCATAAATTTAATTAAGATTGGGCTATTTCCTGTGGAACCATCGTGAATGGTAAAGACGTCCTTTCGTATCATTCCATGTAGCAATGTGACATTAATGTTGAAGGAATGATGAACCTTTACATTCCAAATTTGTGTATACATGCCTTTAGATTTGGGTATAACACAAAAAGGCATCAACAAACTGGAATATGGAATCTGACAAGCTTTTATATATACTTTGCATTTTTTCAATTTTGACTGTCTGAAACGCCATTCGGCCGTTCTTTCATCAACAATATACTTATCATAATAATCATGAATAAGCACATTAAAGCTTTTTTCAAAATAGTCATGATAAAAGTGAGCGCTGGAATGAAACTTCCGCGTGCAAAGAAATGTAGCACTAAGCCACCTGCTTCTGGGTACAATTTTTAAACAAGAATACGATACGAAGCTTACATATACCTGCCAGGTGCTTCCTACATTTTGTGCCATCATAAAAACAAAAAACATAAAATAATGTCAATGATGTAATATAAATCCCAAATTGTATCTGATGTGACGGCAAATGTGTATATTATTGTTTCCTACATTCATATTATATGCATGACGTACCACCGCTGCTATCTGCTGAATTCTGTAGAATTTATGTTAAGGTCCATAGAAAATATAAACAATGTAAGACATTAGAAGTCTGCTTGTTGAAACGCGGACATCACACTCACTCGCAATCCACTGATACACGCCTTTAAACAAATAGAAAATAAGCAAAAAAAAATATAGCAAATAAAACCAAAAAATATACCCCTCCCCCTAAAAAAATGGAAACAAATGCAAAAGAAAAGGTCTGCCACAGTGTTTTTCAGACCCAACACACTGTCCCAAAAGAGTGGTTCGGTCAAATGTTATCACAGATGAAATCCTAACATTCTACACCATGCCCAGAAGCTATACAAATAGTAACGTTGTTTTCAGCGGGATTAAGAAGATTGGCCATTTGTCAGGAACTTACTGCAGTAATCTCTGTTGTCTAAAGTGACAGCAGTTCCAATTGAGCACGCAAACTCTTTTTTTTTTTTCATGAGATGACTTTCGCTCAGATTAAATTTTCATTGTTCATTTGAAATAAAAAGATTTACGACACTGGACCTTTTAAACACTCAGACTGATTGGAAAAGCTACAAAGATGCGAATAATGTCACTGTAAATATTGTCAACATGTTAGACCGAATATATTGTCATATCTAAAACATTACGTGTGTATGTATACATACATACATACATACATACATACATACATACATACATACATACATACATACATACATACATGTTGAGACACAGCTGCAGTACCGCTTACAGAAATATTCCACCTCCTGTCACAATGTTCTTGGCAATGACCACTTCAAATGGGTAAGCTGTGCAACCACTCAGACATCCATTCAATTTCCCTGTGTCACATTTTTGAAAAGCAAGATATAACATGTGGAGTTGCAGAGCGACAGATGTACCTCAGTTCAATGAAGTGACCTTGAAGACTGGCATGACCAATCCAATTCAGCCACATTCTTAACAGTTGCTTTGATTTTTAAAAGAGTGAGGTGGTATTCAATTCACACAGTATATGTGACTGTTTTATAACCTGCTTCATTCAGTAGTTTCACTTTCATGCTCCAAGTTCCGGCCTTCTTGTCGAGTTCACAAGCAAAACAAAAATAACTATGAGCATGGTACTTCGATAGCAATCATGCATGCGTTTCTGTCGGCTATAAGTTTAGCTGTTTTTCTAAATGCATAGCTAGGTATGAACTGTTGTAACAGCTGTTTTACTACCGAACAAAGTCTTTTTGGAGCAGAACTAAAAGTTTCTACTTGTACTACCATTAATGTTTAGCCAAAGATTGACTGGCTCACTGAATTAGTAAATGTAAACTAACAATTAGCTTGTCGCAATATCGTGACGTCTGAACTTTGAATGGCCTCTTGTGCTTTTGGAGCAGCTGTACAGCAATAGTTTTGCGTCTCGAAACTTAGAAAATGTATATTCACTGCAATTATATTGTTACTACTGGGGCACTGGTTTAGTGTGATGATGTCCTGTAACATGTGCTGGTCTATTGAAACGATGTCTTGTAACATGTGCATTGTAACAAATACAGTTGCCTTTACAGCCAGGTTAGAGCCACCATACGTCACTCGACTCTGTGCTTTTTTGTTATTTTTTTTCCTGTTTATTTTTTAGTTGTTTTTTAGTTATTATTGTTTTTTTTTGGGGGGGTCGTGTTTTTGAGGGATATATTCTCTATGACGAACGACAGGCTTTGTAAAATAAATTTTAAAAAAACCAGCTTCTACCAATAAATGAATAGCTTTTTAAAGGAAACGTTATTGAAGAAACCAGTATATTGCAGCTTGTAGCTTGTCATGCTACACATTTGTATTGTTCTGCTAAATTTGTTATTGCTTCTAACAGACCAAGATAACCAAAATTTAAACAGATCAGGAACTAGCAAATTCGGCAGGGTTTCACTGGAAGATGAGTGTTAAGGTGGCCTCTGTAGCTAAAACATATGTACAACTTGCACCAACCTGTGCTGGATATCTTTGCATGATAGTGCTGTCATATTTGCATGTACTTTCAGGCATGACTCGGCTCTGAGAATGTCCCCATATTTTTACCATTCAGTATATATAATGTGTGTAGATTTAGCAGATGAATAGTCCCAAACGGAGTTTAAAGTCAGTCATTCAAAATGTAATCAGGTAGCTATATCACAATAGGATACAAGTTTGAAGGCTTAAGTGGCTTGTTGTACGCTAACTAGTGTCCGGTAACCGAATGCACAAAAGCATTATTAAATTAAAATCGTGACTAGCATCCACGACTATCCGTAAGAAGATACGTTGATATATCTGAAGTTCCATGACCACTATAGTAACAAAGAAGCAATCACTGTATCCTATTAGTTGTGTCAATCTATACGATTATGAAAATTTAAAAATGCAATTAAAAGTTGGAATTTTATGTACATATAATACCTAACAGACAATGAAATTTGTACATCTTCCACAATTTAATCACAGCATCCTCTTTTATATTCATATAGGTGATAAGACAATTTCAGCTTTCTTTGAAACAGCGAAGGTAGCCATATATGGTTTCCATACAGGCATATTTCAAAGTCTTGAAAGTACATTACCGGATGTAATATGTCGCTGGAAATAGGCATATATTTCAATTAAAAATCACAAATTCTGAAGAAGAACATTCATATTTGGATTGCCGAGTACAAATTATTGATTATATAGAGCCAAATTTGGTAGACCAAGATATTTATGTTACCAAGAAAATTACAAATGTTTTTTTGTTTTTTTTTTGTTTTTTTGTTTTTTTTTTTGATCAAAACACTTAACTCAGTTTTTCCTTTTGGGCTCAATGACAGAATTTTAGGCATCAGTGATATGAGGAATTTGGACTTTGCAACACTTGATAGCAGTCACACCTTTTCACAATAATCAGGCCGGTATTTTAAGGCAAAACAAATCACAAAAAAAATCATGGAAAATCAGAAAATTTGGGCATGAGGATTGAAATGCCCTTGCTCAAAGGTTTCTACAGGCTTTCTGTAATGGCATTGATCAAATATACATAGCTCTTAAAGCACTAAAATTTGAGCCAACGAATACTTGGGTATTACTTATTCTGAACACACATTTCCATACACCTTTTTTGAAACTGTCTGTGCCTACACAACAAATATTTGGCGCTGAGATTTTAAATAGAAAAAAATAGATCAAACGTTTTGCAGCTTTCCTTTCAACAACTGTTCTCATTTGTCATTCAGGCCGTATCCATTGATCCACTCACGTTTTTTAGCGTGTGTTTATTTCCACAAGGCGTGTAACTTGACTAAAAGTGATTCCGCCAGTGCATTTTGCATGTTGCTGGGGAACAAACTTGATTCAGGATGGGACACCCGTTTGAATTTGGCGCTGGACTTGAAGTTTAGAAGTTTGAAGTTTACTTAAGTAAGTGGCTTCATCAATATAAGCCCCAGTAACACATGAGAGATGGACACCCAGCTGGGCTGATAGCATCTCTCGAATAATAAATGCACTCAGAAAGTACATGTATATGCAAGATAACAAATGCACATGAAATTAAATGTAAACAAACAAAATGCAGGAAAAGCCATTCAACAATGAATGATTACACATGTAATGTCAAATTATACTGAGTAATTCCACATGTGTAGCATAGAGTACCATAAATACACGGGAACTGTATCACATATAACCCCCCCCCCCCCGCCTCCCAAAGAAAAAGTATAATACTATTATCATGGAATCAGGGTTGCTTATCATTTTTTTTAAATTTTTTTTTTTAATTTCCTGAAAACATGAATGGCGGGTGACTGTTTAATGTTCGCAGAAATATTGTTCAAAATGTTAGGTCCACGATTTTTTTAATCGCTAATTTACCAAGCCCGGACTCTGGTTATGAACAAATTTGTGGACTGAAAAGTTGAGTAAGAGTGAAAGGCACAGGTGGATGTAAATAGTCTTTGAAGAAGTAGAGGTGTGAGGTTGTTCAGGTTTTCCAACATAAATAAAGCTGTTGTATATGTGTTCATATGTTCAAGTTTAGGTATATTTAATTGTTTGAACATGGGATCAGTGTGGGCATTAGAGTCAGATTTTGTAATTATGTGCATAAATTTATTTTGTATTTTCACAAGCTTGTCTAAATTTGAAACATAATTTGCAGCCCATGTTATATTGCAGTACCAAAAAAAAAAAAAACAAACAAACAAACAAACAAACAAACAAATAAAGGATTTTCCAAAGCATAATATAGTTTAGTTAAAGTGTTCTTTAGTTTATATCTAAGTTTGTATCTATTTTTCGTGAAAAATCCAATAGTTTTGCTTAGTTTTTTTATATATACTTGACATAAGTTGTTTCCAGTTTATCTAATCATCATTTAAAATTCCCCCAAAATGACAACATGTTTTGTGTTCTAAATAACTATCTTGTACTTTAATTGCTAGATTATCTGTGATGCTAGTAAGCTTCTTTGTACCGAAAGTGATAAAATTGGTTTTGTCGAAGTTAACAGATAATTTGTTAGAGTGAAACCAGCTAAGAACTTTTGCTAATGGTGAATTAATCTTCTGGAATGTATATTTTACATCATGATTTGTAAAAAGCAATCTGGTATCATCGTCAAAAAGAAGAGTGAAAGCATTCCCACATAACGTTCCTAAGTCACTGGTTTACCCTAGAAAGAGGAGTGGTCCAAAAATAGATCCTTAAGGAACACCGCAGAAATTCTCTTGTAATGTAGACTCTTCTTTCATGAATAAAACACATATTATTTCCTCCTTGTAATGTATCTTCTAAACCAGTCAATTGCTATGCCACGTACGCCATTATGGGACAATTTTGAAAGGAGAAAAATGTGAGCAACCGTATCAAAGTGCTAGCAAAGGTCGAGAAAGACACTGTGTGATCACCATTATCTAAGGCCTCTGATATTTTGTTTGCAAGGTAAACGACTGCCGTTCAGTACGGTGATCCTATCTAAATCCAAATTGGAAATTGTACAAAATCATAGGTTTTTCTAAATAGCCAATGAGCTTTTTTTAAGCTGCTTAAAAAAAGATGAAAAAAGCAATTGGTAAAGAAGGATAAACTGGAAATAAGACGATAATTGGTGAATAACTCGAGATCTCCTTTTTTGAACAATGGGATGACGTTTGCAATTTTTAAGTCATCTGGAAAGGTACCAATTTGCGGAGACAAGTTTATGATATAAGAGGATTGAGAATACCAGTCGAAATACATTTAACAACCTTTGAATGGATCAGATCCCAACCTGGCAATGAGTTTCATAAGGAGATAATTATAATATGTGTATCATCTTCTGCAATAGGGCAAAAGAAAAAGGAGTGTTGATATTTACCTTTGAGAAAGCATGATGAGTGTTTATTTAGAGACACGGATCATTTTTAGCTGACGTGGACCAACTTTGGTGAAAAATGAATACGGTCTATGCATACGTTCACCAAGCGGGGAAACCCCAGCGGAGATTCCGATATCAAAGCCAGGCACGCAGAGGTTTCTGGGTAATTTGCTGGCCACTCAGTCTTACTGCACAGGCTACAGCGCTACTGAATACAGCAAGTAACGAGAAGTGAAACACGGACCATGATTTCTTCAAAAAACAGAATCTAGGGTGGCTGAAAAAGTATTTAAAAGACAAAGGAATTTCAGTTGATGGAAGAAATACCACGGTATTTTTATTTTGATATTTGTCAGTTTGAAGTTTCTTCCTGGTATCAACATTACAGCCCACTACACAACAGTCAGTGGTGGTTTACCACGATAATTCGCCTTGTGACTCAACGTTCTAACCATCAATGCTTTCTGTACTCCCTCCGCCAATAATATACAATGGTAAACTTCCATACACCTCCTGTATTTGGCCCATTTCCTGATTTTCTGTTCATGTTGACACGAACAACATTAGTGTCCGCTATCATGCATTATCATGACCACTTTTCAGAAGGTGCACAGCGCGCCATCTGGTAGCAAAAAATCAGCACGCATGCCTCGCTTTTGTAATGGCACAACTGCCGGGGTTTTCCCGCTTGGTAAACTTATGCATTGACCGTATTGAAGCTGTCGGCAATATCTGTAATAACTGATTCATTGTGCTTAAACCTATTGTAACTGGTAGCGAAATCATTGTTACCAATAACATTATTTTTAAAATTTTCCACATTTCTGTTAGATTTTGTTTATTTGTTTCATTAAGACGGAATTGATACTGCTTTTCAGAGATACGCAAATGCTGACTCGATTTATTTCGATATGATCTATTATTAAACAATTTCTCGTCTTATTTATGTTTACAATGGATGTAATTGAAGTACTATTTTTTTTTTCGTTTAATAGATTTAAAAATACCCCTATAATAAGCCAGGGTTTGCTAAGATGAGATTTTTTAGTGACTGTTTTGTTGGGGATATATCCACTGTAAATACTTTTAAATTCAGTCATGATGGAAGTAATGGCTGTGTTAGTATCATGATGTTCCAGAATGCTCGACCCATCATGAGAATCAATTCTTAATTTCCAGTCATTGAGTGTTTCAAGGGTAATGATTTGTTGATGTGGGAAAGTTTGTCTTTCAGAGGGTGATTGTTTTTGACTAATGTGAAATATAAGCAAATGGTCTGATATATCAGTGTATAGAATACCATTTTAGGATTTAAAGATGACTCAAGACAATGAAGAGCAGCGATAATACAAGGTAGGCTCACAAGGATACTGAATACTTGTAGAACAGCAGGAGCTGGCTGTCTATCAATCCCTCAGGTTCCATGATCTCTATTGCAAAAGTGAAGCAATCACTCCATCTTACTAGTTGTGTTGACCTCTATGATTATGAAGATTTAAAAATGCAATGAACTGTTGGAATTATTTCAAACGCATATAATATCTGAAACAATAAAAGTTGCACATCAGCGATTTCATCACTGCATATCCTTTCATATTTATGTAGGTGATAATTCAATGTCTGCTCACTTTTAAAGAGGAAAGATAGCAATGTATTATTCCATGGAAGTCAAATTCCGAGTCTTGGAAGAACATTACCGGATTTAATGAATCACTGGGGACAAGACATATCTTTCATATTTATTGTTTGCCAGAAAATAGACGGGGAAAGGTCCATCAAATCTGCATTTGCTAGTGCAAAACGATCTTCACTGAAAATCAGTCTTCACTCACCCAATACTAGAATCATCCTGTTATGGATGAAAACTAGGATAATCCGCAAGTACGGAGACATAAGTCAATATTTTGATTGGGCCTTTCAAGGTCACCCAAGATCAAAATGAGCAGCACCAACGAAATCCTATAAAATACCTTCCTATTAGTGTTTAATAGCAATTTTAGATCTAGGATGCACCATTATCAAGATTTGGGTCATGATATCAGTTTGATACTCAGTTTAAACATATTTTATTGAGCAAAAGGACATTGTATCATATCATTCACGAATGGACAATAAACGATTGGGAAGCAGGAGGTATTCTCATGTGAATCCCACCTCAGGGAGGAAGACAAAACACAGTACGAAACTAGGCATGCAGGAAGAAGTAAAAGAAAGGACACAAAGAAAGGGCAAAGCAGCGTTAGTACAAGGTAGGTTCACCAACATGCAAAGTACTTATGGAACAAACTTGAAATTGTATATATGTCTCATAATAAAGTAGAAAATTAAATATAACGATAAGCAACTTGTAAACCAGTTTTAGATACCAATATATATCTTTTGGGCTCACATACCTAGGTGAAAACACCATGCCAAGACATACATAGGTGACATCTCCCTTTTAGTGGAAAGATATAGTAAAGACTGTGTTCAGTATGCTCCAGGATTGACATGTCTGGATGTTAGCACCGTCAGTTCTAAATGTCAATATGTGAATAATGTTCTGAGTGGTGAATATACAGCAAGGGATATATCACATATGTGGAATACATGCATTAATGGGTCTCAAGGGGGAATGTTGGCTTAAAACAAAATATATGGCCATAAAATAGTTGACCAGAAATGATAGTTCAATGCGTCATTTATCTGATCGTGACATTGTCAGAACTGTAGTGGTGTATTTCACAGTTTGCACATAAACTGTCCAAATATAAATACATGACAGCACTACACGTGTACTTCTACTATCTATGAAAACCAAATTACTTTGAATTCTGAACTAAACAGGTCATGCATAAGCTAAGGATAGAGTTCTCCTGCTTTGCAGGTTGAGTGCAGTGTCGAGCATTGCAACATGTTGCCCGTACTGGAGGTACTTCTTCAATTACAGGTGGCTGGGCGTCGAGGTTGGTAATCTCTTTTCCCTCGTTAGTCAATGGGACTGGAGCAGATGATGACCATGAGATAACTACTTGATCAGATGACTGGTTGATTGACTTATGATTTATCCCGAAGGTATTACCATCTTGGGTCATGACATAGTATAATATATGTATGGGATTATGAGAGGGTGAAGCAATCTTACTGGTACTAATACTGGAAATAACCACCGACAACAAACTTCTTCTGCTCCATCTTTATATCGGATGCAACATGCCTTCCAACCACTACCCATGTGACCAAACATGTATCACGTACACTTGCGAGTTCACATTATCAATCATGCTTAACCATACACTTGTCAATACCATGACTACTTGTCAAATGTCCAGGACATCCTCCCCGCCAGCGAAGTGGCACAGTACTGTAAGCAATTAAGGATTATAATTATCATGGATAGAGTTAACTTTGAAACAGTATTGAACTTTGAAACAGTATTGTAGTCCCAATAACATGGATAATTCTGACTCAATCAATAATGGAAAGTAGCAGTAAATGATGATATGTATGTTTATGAAACTATTAAATGGAACTGACTGCTTTGGTTAATGTCTCATATAAATGCAATGTTCTATGTCTACTCAGCAGTCCAATTTTTAATATGCTGACGAGCTCAGACAGCTGCCGCTCGTTTGGGTCTATCCATAACCATACCACTGTTCATTGGTGTCTCAACGGTATCAATATTTGGACCCTGAGTGACACTATCATGATCCGCATTGATTTCCAGGGGATGCAATTTTGTAATTGGGCGATTGGATATACCTGTTGAGGTGCGAATGTCTGCTGATTGTGCTAAACCACCATGTCCATGGAGAAGTTTGCTAACACGAGCAAACTGCCAATGCAGGCGTGGTTTGGAATCATAATGTACAAGCACAATGTCACCAACATGGATAGAATTATCTTAATTACCTTTACCAGAAATTCTATCTTGTTTACGCAGGGCTGCAAGATAGTCATGGGTCCACCTATTCAAAAAATGATCTTGCAGCTTGGAAATGTAACTAGTCCTAACATTGAGGTCATTATAAATTGGTTTTTAAGAGGGGTCCTCATATTCCTCAGAACTGATATGTGGTAACAATGTCACTGAGTGTCCATTCAGCAACTGGGATGGTGTAAGATGGGGCAAGTCCTCGGAGTCCATAGGCACATAGGTCAGAGGTCGTTCCTTTATGGCGGCCTCTATCTCACATAGCACCGTTTGTAGTTCATCATAGGTCGCAAAGGCTCTACCAAGAATCTTTTTGATGGCTGTTTTAGTAAGTCCAATTAGCCGTTCATAGAAACCACCATACCAGTTTGCACGTTTTACCATAGTAGTCCACTGGATAAAGTGGTTTGCAAGGTAGGATGTGATTTCCTCAGAGTTCATTAGTTTTTCAGTTGCAGCGGCAAGATATGTCGTAGCATTATCTGAGATTATATGAGCTGGTAACGAGCAACGTGATACAAAACGTCGAGATGCATTAGGAGACGTTGCAGTACACGTAGTCATGTCTTTAGGTGCACTGCACATGTAACGGCGCATGTGAACAAACAAATGTACATTTTTGTTTCAGTACCACTGTCACTTTTGACATAAAGGACACCAGTAAAATCTATGCCAGTCACTGTGAATGGTGGAACATGTAATAATCTTGCAGATTGTAGGGGAGCAGGAATCGGCGGCGTATATGGTTTACCAATCACTCTTTTACATAAAGACAAAGAGCAGTTTTCATGACCACTCATATCTTGAGGATCCAAAACCGTCGGCGAATCTGAGTAACAGTACAGTTTAATCCAGCATGTGCAACACGGTAATGAGCATTGGTAATTAGCAATTCTGTAAAATTCGTGACGTGTAGGCAGAAGAATTGGGAATTTCTAGGCGTTATACAAAGGTGCATTGTGTGAGCGGCCTCCTACAGGCAGTAGGTTATTATTGTCTACAAACAGACGGAGTTGGCGAGACAGTGATCCCAATTTTGTGGCATGTTGTTAAAATGATTTGATTTCATTGTGGAAATGCCATTTTTGAATGTTTTTTATCCATGCTAGTTTAGCACCCTGAATTTCAGCAGCAGTGATTGGTCCATAAACACGGTTGTCATGTGATGCACGTAGGTTAGTTATGAACCATTTGACTAGTGCTCTGATGCGAAGGAGTTTTGTGTACTCACTTTAAGAGTGAAGGGGGATAACATTGTTGATGCAGTGGGTCGGCACAATGTCAGCTTTGTTTACATGGACTGGGCTGACAGGGTCTTGTTCTTGTTGAGTTAGTTTATGTAAAGCTGTATCATTCAGTTCACAGACTGGCCATTCACCTTTTCCTGGCCAGCTAGGGCCATGCCACCATAGATCTGAATTTGTAAGTTTTTTCACAGTCTTTTTGTTAGGAAATCTGCTGGGTTATCCTTGGTTGGACAGTACTTAATGTCATTAGTGGTACCAAGGAATTGACGAATCTTTGTCACTCGATTGTGTATGAATGTGGGCAGTTTCTTATCTCCAATCACCCAGTGAATACATATCTGAGAGTCAGTTCATAATACACACTTTGAGATGGGTATAGTACTTCTTAGTGCATTGTGGACATGTTGTGTCAATAGCGTAGCTATGTAAACTCCAAGTAATTCCATACGTGGTAAACTGATATCTTTCTTAAGAGGCTTAACATGTGTTTGTGCCATGGCAAGGCCAGACTTGTCTCCACAGCGACAATACATGGCAGCGCCACATGTCAGTGGACTCGCATCTGACAATGCATGTAACTCATATTGTGGATCTGCCATTGGAACAAATTGACGTGGAATCTTGATATCACAAATATAATCCAGTTCACTTTGAATGTCACTCCACTGTAATATAAGTTCTCTTCATACTGGGCTGTTCCAGTCACCGTGTGTGTGCCCTGCTATGCTTTGAATGAACAATTTTGCTTTCGCCATAACTGGGGATAAATATCCAAGCAGGTCAAACACTTAAAAAGTTCTGCTCACAACATTCCTAGCTGTCAGTGTGTGGTCAGGATGTTTTGTATGGGTGTCATGGCGATATTCTAGGATGTCACTGTTTGTGTACAATAGCATGACCAAAACATTAACTTGTGAGTCTTTACTCATATTGGGCTTGGCATAACCGATTTCTTGTAGTTGCAGTGAATTAGTATACCATTCTCGAAGATTGAAACCAGCTGTCCCCATGATTTGATTTGCTGAATGGTAATACTGAATTACTGAAATTTCATCTGTGGCTCCGTTCAACAGGTTATCAACATAAATGTTTGTTTTCATGTCTTGAGCTGTCTGACAGTTGTTTAAGTCTAAGTGTGCTCTGATGGTGGTGTTCAATATGAACGGGGAACAGGTAGTACCACACAAGACAGCCTGAAACTTGTAAACATTAAAAGGACTGTCAGGGTCATTTGTGTCACTTAACCACATGAGCTTTGTGTATTTCTGGTCAACTGTGTCTAGTCCTATGTGGAGAAATGCTTTCTCTATATCAGGGTGACTGCATAGGCATGTGTACGAAAACGGAGCAGTACTGAAGTCAGATCATTTAGTAAACAGGGGCCAGATTCTAGACAGTCATTCGAACTAGGTTTGTCACGTGTTTTGAAACTGCAATCATAGACCACCCTGATTGGTGTAGTAGGTGAATCGTTTCTAACTGAAAAATGCGGAATGCAATGCCCATGTGAGGTATTGTCATTGGGGACCATAGTAATAAAGTTCCTGTCCAACTGATCTTTGATAATTCCACCGTAAATGCGCCGTTGTTCAGGGTCTAGTTGACGCACTATTGCCCCTGTACATTTGTCACACACATAGTAATTGGTTGGTACCGGTGGCTGATTACGTTTCCTCGGGTGTTTTGCAACATATTGTTCATCATGAAAGGTGATGTAATCTGCACAATATTCTTCGACGGTGATGTCAAGATAACTATTGTCTGTTGGATCATCACATATTCCTATTGTTTCAAGATCCCAGTAAGCTTTAATGTCATGCTCACATATTTGAGTGGCAGAAGCATTAAGTACTGGAGTACAATTATCATTGTCGAGGACTGTGCCACAGATGGGACTGGACAATAGATACCCAAATTTTGATGAAACGGCCGTAGGTCCTGGACCACAAAGAATTGTATCACCAACAAAATGCCAATAGTAATCTGCACCTATTAGTACTGTTATTTCTGAGATAGTGTCATCAGTTGCTGGATGTGCTAGGTCAAGGCCAACAATGTGTGGTAGATTTTGGACTGTAGTTGCTACAAGACTTTTCATGTGTCTTGTCATGGCACAACAAGTGCCTAGATTGTTGTGTCAGTGCCACTTTTTGTGTGTACGGTAAGACCTACTCTGTCCAAAGATAGGTTTTTTTGTAGTACTCTGTCCAAATGTTGACAAAGCAATCCCTTCATTTGTGGTTGGGCTGAGTTAAAGTTTGCATGCCAATTCTTTGGTAACAAAGCTGCGTGTGGCACCCTCATCAAACATGATTGTACCTGTAGTAACTGGACTGCCATGTGACACTAGTACGTCAGCAGTTTTGAGCAGTACTGAAGATGATGCCATCATGGAACTGGCGTGTACAGGTTGGGGGACAGAGCTTTAGGACGATGGTACCATGGTAATATCTTCTTGTTTATTTATGGGGCGCTTCTCGGGGGGGGGGGGGATTGTTACTGTCTTTTGATATGGTGATGTCCCTGCCACATATGGAAGTATGATGACACTTGTTACATTTAGGACATGTAAATCTGGACTTACAAGCTGCTTTTTTTGTGGTAACCTAAACAGTTGAAACATTGTGCATCACGTTTAATGATTTGAAGTCACTGATTGACATCCATTACCTTGGTACACTGGTTCCTCTTGTGACTGTCCTTACAGTATACACATGTCACTGTATGATTATTTGTGTGTGACGATGACAGGGTGTTTGTAGCAAAGGCTGCTGTGGAAGGTGGAATACGAGGTACCACAGTGGAAGTACTGAACCCAAACTGAGTGCTGTGAGTGGGCTCACTGTGTGGTGTCTGCATCGCCAATGTTAACTGCAATGTAGCAATCTCTCGGGAAATAGAACTGCCTAGACCTCTGAAGGTCCATTATGCGTTACCACCATGATCACGCAGTAGTTGAATACGAGTGTCTGGTGAAAGTTTTTCCAGCAAGGCAGGTACTAACAGGTCACCATATATATTTTCAGTTTTACCTAAACTTGCCAGTCCCCTTACATAACTCTCCAGTGTGTCATAAAATACCTTGAGAGATTCAATGTCATTTTGTTTGGGTAGTGGAAGGTCCCACAAAGCCTTCATGTAGGCTTTAGTCATGTTATGGGGCTTACCAAAGTGATCTTTTAACAACGTAATGGCGTGTTGATAGTTTGCTGAAGTGAGGGGGAGACCTGCTATAACCTGTGAAGCCTCACCTGCTAGTTGTGAACGTAGAGACTGAAACTTTATCACATTGTCCATATGCTGGTCATTTCCAACAGTAGCACTAAAACCGTCTATGAAAATCTGGCTTTGGAGCAGATCGCCACTAAAAGTGGGCAAGTTTAGCTTGGGCAAATGTGCAGGTCTCTTGTTATTCGTGGGAGCTGTAGACAATGTGGTCTGTGCAGGTGATTGGATAGAAATAATGCGTAGGAAGGCTCCCTGAATCTCAGCTAGTTGTTGGGTTACAGTCTGCATATAATCGTCACTTTCAATAACATAGTCTTCCATTTTAGAGTCCTCCGTTTTTTTCATCAGCTCAGAGTCGATGTTTTGTAGTAACTTTTGTATTTCACTGATACTTGTGATGAGGGAAGATACAGAATCGCACAGGTCGTCTGTGTATTTCTTTAGCAAACAG
Source organism: Hermodice carunculata (assembly GCA_964020975.1). Lineage (NCBI taxonomy): Eukaryota > Metazoa > Annelida > Polychaeta > Eunicida > Amphinomidae > Hermodice > Hermodice carunculata. The sequence goes on along the minus strand of OZ026626.1, from coordinate 8,399,870 downwards.
TCCATGAAATCATGTGCACGGGTGAACAGTTTTGACATCTGTCGCAGGTGGGCTTTTCTGGGTGCTTCTATTCGTGCAACCATGGTAGTTCTTGGATTCGTTTACAGGAGAACGTCTCACGGGACCAAAATGTATGGGATTATGAGAGGATGAAGCAATCTTACTGGTAAAATTACTGGAAATAACCACTGACAACAAACTTCTTCTGCTCCATCTTTATACCGGATACAACATGGCTTCAAACCAATGCCCACATGACCAAATATGTATCACGTACACTTGCGAGTTCACATTATCAATCATGCTTACACATACACTTGTCAATACCATGAATCCTTGTCAAATGTCCAGGACAATCTTGATGCTTGGTGTTTTCTAGTCACTATAGCATGTTGCCATGTATCGAACAATCACACACTGATGTGATCCCCTATTTTGGGGTGTTTGCGTTGTTTGCCTGTTTTATCATCAATGCTCTTTTGTCGATGCTGTAAATCTTGTGTTGCTGATTGCGCTGCTACTGGCTTGAATATGTTTGCAGTTCAGGGAAGTTTATGCTCGAGACTTTCGCTCATAAGTGCTAGTGAATGTTTTAAGCCACATTACGGAGTGTTTCTGTCCTCATGGAGGGCAACATGGATACAACCCTCATAATGGGCCTAGAAAAGTTTTAATAATGTTCACAAATCTTTCACTATGCCCATTTGACTGTGGGTACCAGGGACTGCTGGTTGGAACATTCAAGCCCCAGTTAAGGGCAAACTCTGTGAGTACATGGCTGGAGAATGGCATGTTATCGCACACCAGACTATATATTTGGGATGGCATGTCTGGCCAATATTGGCTTTAAAGCTTTAATAACACCACTTGCTGGTTGGGTGTCAAATTTTGCAATTTCCAGATTCTTTGAATGGTAACAGCGAACCAAAAGATATGAGTTTTGATTTTAGACTATGGTCTATTGGGCACTACTTGAGATATTAAAGGCTGTTTCTGATTCTTTCAAATATGGAGCAACTGGCCACTATTTCCTCTATAAGGTGGCTCATATACAGCCGGTACATTATGTCCCTTGCCCTAGCTTTGCCCTTATCCATCCCTAAGTCTCATTCATGTAGCTTTGCAGGCATGCCACCTTTTACAGAGAGTGGAAGAAGTTTTCTTTTACCACCTACAAGAGACCATCCTCTTCATGGATCTCACCCCTTATTAAGCAATATGGAAGTAGCTCTGATGGTCAACATCCCAGATGACTTGGCCATCCCTCAAATGTGTACTTTTTAGTTTGTTGAGTGTTTTGTCTGATTCTGTAGCATTGTGCAGAGCCCTAAGATGCTCTTGGATTGCAGGATAATGTGCAGTTAACTATGTGTAACCACACATTTATATTTCTCTCTTTTGTACCATGTCAGAGATGGCTGGATTGTAGGCTCTCAACAATGTATCTGCAATGTACATTTTTTATCCTGGCACATATGTTAAGGTAAGTTTGTATTGCATTAGTCTCAGTAGCATTTACTGGATTTTTGGTGTCAGTTTATAAAGTGACTTTTTGAATATGGACACAAACCGCTTATGACCACTGTGCACTTCTATTTTGGTGCCATATATGTATTGGTGGAACTGTTCTGCTGCAAACACAATGGCCAAAAGTTCTTTTTCAATCTGTGCATAACTGGACTCCATGTCTATGAGTGAACGTGATGCATAACATACTGGCTGAGAGTCTTGTAAGAAACAAGCTCCCAAACCTGCAGATGATGAGTCAGCCTGGATCGTTACTGGTAGTTTAAAGTCGAAAAACTTTAAAACCGGTGGATTACTTAGTATATTCTTTACTTTGGGCATGGGCTTTGTGTGTTCTATTTCTCAGTACCAAAATTCATTCGATTTTAGTAGGTTCCTCATCAGTGGACTGGTGATTGATGAATTGTTTGGGATAAATGATAACAAAAGTTAAGCATGCCAATTAGACCCCGAGAGCCTTGTTTATCTGTAGGATTGGCATGTCTATGATGGCTTTCACTTTAGCTTCATCTGACCTTAGTCTACCAGCGCCAACATGGTATCCGAAATAAAAACACTTCCATTAAATGAAAATGAATCTTGAGGTTGAATTTCATGTCATTTGAACGGGCTCCCTCAAGTACCTTCCTTAATATGATATCATGTTCAGCCTCTTTCTCAGTGACCAGTAACATGCCATTCGCTGTCACATGACACCTGCTGATGTCACCAAAGACTGGACATGTTTTTGTTTTTTGTTGTTTTTTCATTTAAATTTCTTATGCACTAAATATTCTAAAAGGCATCCTCGCAAACATGTATCTTCCATATAGCGTGTTGAAAGTACACATCTTGGCACTTTCATCATCTAACTCTACTTGCCAGAATGAAGCTTTTTTTGTGTAGTATGGAGAACAGTTTCTCCCCCACAAGTTTACAGGATATATCTTGATCCATGTGATCAATCTTTCTTCAGTGATTGCCAGATTATGTACCCCGCCAGTGGGCTTATCCACTGGTTTTATTTATTACACCTTTATCTGTCATGTCTTTGAATATTTCTCAAAGTGGCTCATATAGCTTGTGGGGTACCCTTCTTGGAGGATGAATTGTTGGCTTTGCGTTCTTTTTGCGATTGATGTGATAGTTGATTGGATACCGTCCAAAGCCCGAAGACACATCTGTATACTCTGTGTTTAGGAATCTGCACGGTGATGGAAGGCTTCACCATGGATTCTACACTGTCAACTGATATGAAAGAGGCCTTTTTGCCTTGGCGAGGGCCTGGGTGAATAAGTTTCTGCATCATTGCTGTGTTTAGACCTCATGTGTGTTCTGTCTTTCTTTTCATGAAGAACACTGCAGCAGGAACCTGTGTGTCATGTACTTGCATCTGGTTTTTGGCAAAACCCTCATGTTCGACTATGGTGTCCCCAAATACTTTTAGCAGCATTGTTGGTGGGTTGGGCTCTGGCTTACCTTGAATCTTCTTCATGTTTTTACAGGGATAGTATTGGTTTCCGTGCCACTGTCTATTTTTATCTTAATTTTAGATTTGCATAGCCTTACTGTTTCAAAGTATGGTTTTCCATTGTTCTATATTCATGCATTTGATTACAGTGTCCACAAAAAGTCCGTCTGCGCCGTGGTCAGCATGCTCACCTCCACTGCCCTTGGTCGACATTTCGTGCAGTCTTTTGGTCTTTGATCTTACCAGTGTGACAAGCGCCCTGCAAAGACATACATCTCTGACACCTGTTGCATTCGTGAAGGTACATATATGTGAAAGTGATTGTGTCAACATGTCGTTGCTTTAGAACCGAAATGAAGAATAAATGCAGGTACTTTTCTCAATTACAGTCAACAATCTCTCTCTAATTGTGCTATAAGGTATGTAAAAGTACAATCAAACAAACCTGTTTTTCACGCGTCCCATTGCAAAACAGCTTTTGTAATCGACAAAACTTTTGTTTTAATTTCCATCCAAGAGGTACACGTGCATACACGTTACAGTCATGGGTAATAACAAATTAAAGTTGTAATCATGTTGTATCCAATTCCAAACCTGAACTATTTCCTTAATGCAACGTTGCATTAAAATACCCTTATCTAAAAAGCCTTGATCATGGTTCACAATCAATTATTGTAAATAAAATCCATTCAAATTTTTTAAATGTTCAGTCTCTTTACCTCTATTGTTAGCCACGCAATATTCAATGGACTTAATCTTTTCACTAGAACACCAAAGTCAGTAGTACAGGGTAGCACTATCTTGTACTTACATTTATGGGCATTTTTCCAAGCCTAAAGATTAAATCATAGATTGCTTTTAGACCAATGTCACCCAACAATACCTGTTTAACAGAAAAATGTGCATCCGTTGAAAAGTGTCAGAAATACACTTAATTTATTGAAAAACGTGCAAAATCATGTCTCCAAAACCGATCAACAGTTTATATTCCCCAAAAATATGTTAAACAGCTTCCACTTTAAATTCACAAAAGTGGCACGAATTAGTTTCTGTGATTTTCCAATTAAGTAGTTTTCCATTTGTATATACACTTCGACGTAGAAATGTAATGTGAAAACTACATATTTCTGAGGAAATTTTTGCTAAACAATTGTTTTTAAAGTATGTTAACCACTGTTTCTCTTGAATTTCACAGATAAGTTTCATATTCCATTTTCTTTTTAATCGTGGTTAACTTTCTACATTTTTTTAATAAGAAACATGGATAAACAAACAATGGGACTTGGCCAATTTCTACAATTTTGTAAATTTTCTTTTCATTTTCTGAACAAAGTTTTCCTGGGTTTACCCGACTACTTGAGATTTCTTTCCATCTTTGTTGGATGGTGAATATCAGGCCAGAGAGCTTTAAAACTTCGGTGATATACGAAATTTTGGGGTAAATCTTGCAGACGATATAAATATTCCATCCCTTTCTAGCAGGTCATATGTTTATTCAAGGCCTTTATCATACCATTCTTTATTTAAAAAAACAACAACTTTTTTTCTTCTTTTTTTAATGAGTAAATTAAGCCTTAGTTATTCGTTTTCAGTTTCGGGGGGGGGTCTTTTGTTGTTGTTGTTGTTTGTTTGTTTTTCACCTGGATTCCGGTAATTATAGTCACTCCAACTATAAAGTATTTCCAACCAAAATGTGCTTTTTACATTATTTAAATTTTACATCACGGACCAGACTTCATTATTTTTGGTGGTACCTTTGCTTGTTAATGGTTGAGTGCAGTAGCGTAAGCCTAAACTCGAATGATCAAAAAACATATATTTTGTTTTCATTAGATGTGGCATCTTATTTCAAGCTTCAGCGCCATGCTGTCTCATGGAAAGTTACCTTTGAGTAGTGCAGCATCGAATGAAATCATAATTGGGAAGATACCTGATGAAAAGGTGCTCAATAATACTTTAACGTAGAAATAAGTTTAACTATGCTTCTGCACATTTTTTTTCTAAAAGTGCATATAAATATTCATCTTTGAAAGTAATTAATTTGCCGCGCTGCCAATTTATATCAGCAATTTAAAGTTAATATCCAAGTAATAATAATAATAATGATGATGATGATGATGATGATGATGATAGTTTATTTGAACCCCCCGCTTTTGGCGAAGCACGGAATAAAAAAAGGCGCACAGAGCGTAAATGGTAAAATAGACCAAACTAGGATAAGACAAAATAAAGCTAAAAGGGCTAGAAATGAGCGAGATTCAAGCATTACAAACATGAATAAATAAGGCGTGCATAACATGAAATGATAAAAAAGACCAAACTAGGATATATAAAATAAAGCTAGAAGGGATTCGAGTTGATCAGTGCATGCAGGTGGCGGCACGCAGCAACAGATGTGTCTCCCCCGGTGGGCTGCGCCTGCCAGTGAGTTCAGAGGTATTGGGCACCTGAGCAACCCACGCACTGAATGAGAGACATGGACAAGTTAAACAATATGGGTCTAAAGGCACGTGTAAGTAGATTGGCCAAGATATATTCCCTCGCCATGGCTTTAGAAAGTTTTCATGGTGAACTAGGTATCTGGGGGAGTCGACACCGCCATTGTTACACAAATTGAGCTGAATTTGTAACCAGATGAACCATTAAGCCAGATACTCAATGCAGAGAGACCTGTTGCAACAACTTGTTCTACCAGCGTGCCAATAGTATATTTGCCTGTGAGCATATAGGATGCTAGGATTCTACTATGCAGGTCTCTGGTGTAACAGTTAACAGTAAGTAGTCTTTTACAAAGAGTTATTGTGTTGTAATACAGGAGCTCATTAAAAGGAGGGATGTGTAAAGCCTGAAGAAGATAGGAGTGATGTGATCGGTTAGCAAAACCTGTAATTTTCTTTATAGTGGAACCCTAGATGGATTTATAATGATCAATATTAGATGTTTTGAGATAGTTAAGATATATAAATTCCATACCACACATAAGTGTTGGGGTTCCTATGGAATTCCAAAAATAACACTTTACGTTGGACAACAATCCGAGATAAGACTTACCTATGGATTTGAGACTATATATACTTCGTCTGCAGGCATTAACTCTGTGTCTTACTGGTTTCGACAAACCTCCAGAGGAATCTTTAGAAAAGCCGAGTACCTTGACTTCATTAGCAGTCTCGATAGCATGATGTCCCAGATGCCAAGTAGGGGTATCATTGAACATAGATTTACCATGGATGATACATTTGGTTTTTTTTAATCCCAAACTTCAACCGCCAGTGATAAGAAAAGGGAACACATGTATCTATTGAGCCTGAAGACCAGTAATGGTCGAACTCATGAAGGTTACATCATCGACACATGCACAAGAGTTGATTTTTAAGTAAAAACAAACAAATGTCATGGGGTGTGTTTTGAAGTTCATTAAGCAAGTCGTTAATGAGCATATTGAATAACAAAGGGGATAAAATGCTGCCTTGTTTCATTCCTCTGGAAATGTTGAACACGTTGCTGAGGCCACCCTTTCTTTGCATTCTGGCGATATAAAAAAAGAAAAAAAATCACGAATCTTGAGCATCGCTATCTGCTCAATAATTTTGTTTCAGCTTTCAACAGGGTACATTTCCACTGTGTGTCAGTAACGTCTGAGTAGAGAAGCAGAAAATGGCAAGAAACACAAAATCTTTTAAAGAACAGAAAAGTTATTTATAATGCTATACGTTGAATACATTAAGATCAGGGGCTCCAAAATTGTACATCTGCAGACTCAAAGCAATTGACCACGTCCTTTCTGAGAAAATTGGGCCATTTTTTTAACAGGAGAGCTATGATAATCCTATGTTTTATTGACTAGAATAAGCCACTTCGGAGGGTGCAGATTTTAATGCTCCATAATGTACCGTATCAGTGCTTACCATTAGTTAGACAAAGTTTGGTATTCCCAAATGTACTCTGATATTTGAGTTTGGCTTTTCAAGGTTACTTAAGGTCAAATTAACTAAAAATAACTACATCCCTTTTAACGTTTAACAGTAACTAGACGTCTAAGATCAAGCATTATCTTAGACTCAAGCCATTATCCCATGTTTGCAATCACATTAACGTAATACATGTACCAGATACAGATAGATGATATCATGCATTGTATCTGGTGTGACCATTGTTGCAGTTTCTTGTTTGGAATCAATAAATGACCTTTTTGGTGAGTGACATGGGTCAGCATTACTGAAAATATGTCAAATATTATGCACTATTTTTTTTTGCAGGTGAACCACTGATGAATGTTCAGTATCACTTCTTGTCCTTGCTAGCTAACCAACAGGAGAGGCCATTTTGCATCTTCGAATAGTGTTTTACAAATGCGCCAGTATTTTGCCTAAATGTAGTCTGTTTGCTTTAACACAGGATAAATAGAATTTCGACCTGCAGATTCGTTACGTATGTAGGCTGTGAGAGACCTTGCTTTTCATTTTTAAAAATAAAGACATGGCGCTACTCAGAGATTCTATATATATATGCCACATATTCCAGATCAACACGAAAAGCTTAAATTCTACTGCAACGTATTGATTGAATGATACGTCTAGGTGTTTACGGTGACATCACCATTAAAAATTGCACCAGAAAGATGCCCGAACGGGGCATATTTGTAGCTGTTGCTGAAGCAAAATGTAGGTAACTTTTCAGTAGTATAACAATAACCCAGCATCCAATCACCCATCAACACTTCTATATTGTGTATCTGGCGTCGAAGTCTGTATAGTGGTTATGTCAAGATAATATATGTGCACGTAGAGAACAAAGACTAGCACATGGCAACATGAGAGAAGTACTGCACTTTACAAGATGGCGTTATGCAAAGTTTGATTAATTGCTATTTGTAAAAACAGTACCACACATGAGTAACATTTTCATAACCTTCATTTTTCTTTATAGTTTATTATATGTTTGAACAAATTAATCACTATTTTGTCATTGTATCTACTTCTTTATGTCAAACTTATAATCTTGTCCATAATATGCAACGAAAAGGATGACCAGTGTAGTTGCGACAACGAGTCCATATGCTTCAGGTGTCCTTTCATAGTATACAATGATGCGAATATTGTTCACTTCAATGAACGTTTGAACATGGTATAGATCAGCCCACTGCTATTGACAGATGCGGAGCAAATTTGACCTGTAGTTTCATGTACCACCTCTACCCATCAGCACTGAGTCTTGTACCTACTTGGATGGGTCAATATTCGAAAAAGCAAAGACAATAGCCAGCAGCATAATTATGTCGACACACTTGTATGTAATTTTACTATTGCTGGTCCGTTTACTAGTCCTGACAACATAGCCATAGCTAGGATCGCATACCCTGATTATAGACTGTGGAAAAACCAAAGTTTGCTGTTAATGAATAATGCTTC